>JAOQMQ010000005.1:12271379-12282807 GCA_027563845.1 Erythroxylum subrotundum | reverse complement strand
AATTTAAGGAGATTCTACTACAAATTGCCAATGATGTTAAACATATGCCATATTTTAAGGTAATTGAATATGTTCCCCCTCCCCCTTCATTATATTTTTTATTGAAAATGGTTGTTTTATCATCTTATGATCATTGTTTTATAATAGGATTGCATTAGAGCTATTGATGATGCACATATACTAGTAATTATTGCAAAGGGGATCAAATGCGATATAGAGGATGGAAAGGAATAATGACTACAAATATATTGGCAACATGTGACTTTGACTTACTATTCACGTATGTTTTAGTGGGTTAGGAGGGATCAGCCTCGTATTTTATTGATACAATCAGCAATACGAGACTCAAATTTCTAAAACCACCAATATGTAACTTAAAGATTTGTAGGATTTGCTGTTGGACTTTTTATGATATCATTCATACTATGATATCATTCATACTATCATATTGCCTCTATAGAAACTCATATAAATATTATTTGGTTGACAAAGGCTATCTGAAAAGAAAAGGATATTTGACACCTTACCTAAAGACAAGATATCATCAATTGGAGTTTAGTAGAGCAAATCCAAGAGAATCTTGAGAAATTTTTAATTGAACTAATTCATCATTGAGAAGTTGTATTGAGAGAGATTTTGGTGTTCTTAAGGTTCGATGGAAGATATTGAAGAAAATGCCTAAGTATTTATTGATGGATCAAAATATAATAATTTGTGCAGTTTTTTAGTTACATAACAATATTAGAAGAAACACAATTGGCAACCCGACTTTTGACATCATTGATCATGATCCTGAATTTATACCTCCAGATGTATTTTAAGATGTTGAAGTTAACTCTATACAAGGAGTTGAAGAGCTGAGAACTCAAGAGATGGCAACTACTCATGATAATATAATTTCTAGTTTAGTTAGACGTTGTTCTTAGATTATTATAAATCTTTGCTTTAAATGATGGTGTGGACTTCTTGTTAAACTTCATTTGTATTGTGATATTTTCTGTTTAGATGTATCATTATCTATGAATTTTCTGGTTAGTTAAGAGAAAGTAGGTTAATATGGATAAGAAAAGTAGCAGTAGAAAATAAGATAATAAAATAGAAAATTGAACTTTAAATTGATTAATATAGAAAAAGAAAGAAATAGTAGTAGTAATTTCTAAAAAATCTAAATTCTCGTGAGAATAATCACATAAATACTAAGATATAATACTTTTATCTTTATAAATCTTTTTTTCAAATCATGCCTTCGTAAGTCATTTTACATATAAACAATTAATATTAAACAATTAATTTTACCAAACAACTTTAAATAAACAATTGATATTATCTGCTGATCAAATAGGCTGATATAATTCAATTAATTGCTGATAGAATAAGTTAAAAATTAATACAATCCGCTAACATCAAACAAATCCTTAGTCCTTTTGACCTCGTTGAATAATGGAAATTACTGAGTCGTTTACAACTTTCCATTTTGCTTCTTACCACTGAATCCATTTTTTTCTTTCTTCTTTTTTTTCTATAAAAAAATCAAAGCCACTATTTTAAAGATCTTTATAAATAAAACTTTATTTTATTTTTGGCTGTTTGGTAATCTACGCCCGAAACTTTTATCATTTATAATAGGTTTTGGGAAGGAAGGGTTACAGAGTAACTACCGTATAATTGTTTATTTCTCATGAAGCCATAACTGGCAGCATTGATACTAATTTCTTAAATTTGGGCCGAAGCGAAAGTCTAATCAAGGAAGACGTTTTGGGAACCAAAATAACCAGAAATATCTGGACAACTCCAATGATACAGAATATATGTTAAGAAAAAGTCCAACTCTGATATTGGAAGTTCAGGAGTTCATGATGCTTCTAGAAACAGGTTATAGCTTCTCCAAATGGACACGTTGTATCAGAAAAGGATGGTGATAATCGACATGTACAGGATACCTACCAATCTCCGTACCCATCAGTAATCCTCCATACTGTGAAGATCAGCAAAATTAACAACTGCATAATTGTATTCTGACGTACAGAAGAACTTTGAACTCGACCTTTTGAGTATCTTCTGTATATAACTTCTCCTGAATCTTTGGAGAAGGAATAATTCGCCTTAGCCCTGGGGTAGGCAGGACCATATCAATACATTCAAACCATCAATATCCTGGACTCTGCAGAAATATTGATAGCTTTTGCATATTAGTTAGGTAAATATCATGGAAAGCAAACAAAGTGTAGGCAAGTACAACTCATAAAAGTGAACTATAGACAATTGTATGCTTGTATCAGCGTGTTTAAAGCAGACTTTTAGGAAAGCAAGCTCACCAGAATTCAGAGGATGGCTTTCTTGAGCAGATTTCACTTTGCTGGCATCATCAGACACGAATTTGCTCCCCTCTCCTCTTCTTTTTATTCCCGTTGAGCTTAAAGCACCCTCAACTATGCATGTGAGAAATTTATTTTAATTATCAAAAAAACTATGCATGTGAGAACAATCACACGTCATGCATATGATCAAGAAAAATAAACCACTATTGGGTCCACGTTGGGACACAATGTAAGCCCAATTAAGATAATTTCACTAGTGCCGGAAAACAAAGTCAACCAACATGCTACGCCTTTAACACAGAAAAAATGCTCCTTTACATTGCAAAATCAGCAACTGCATACTTAACATCCCTTCTTTGACCAATCAAATATACAGCATCACAACTCATACCTTGCCATTCCCACACCACTTTTGATTCACCCTTTACCAGCTTAGGATACTGATCTATTCGAGAATCTTCCTGTACTAAGTTCTCAACCTGCAAGATAGAAGCAACTTAAATATTGAAATTAACTCATCTCAACTTCATAAGATATATGGTACAGCTTCATAAGCATAGAATGCACTGAAGAAGGAAGTTCAAAAGGAATTACATGTTGGGTCCAAGTCTTTTTCACTTCATGGAATAATAGGCACAGGTGCAATAAAATTAACGCCACTTTATGGAATTGAATTTCCTTTATTAAAAGAGAAATACATACCACCTCAAACAATCTGTAAGGGCTGCAACCTCATGACATAGTCAAACACAAACTCCAATGATGAAATTAGCAAAAGTACTGATGGATTCTCTTAACAACTTCAATAAAATAGAGCTTGTAAAGGTTATAAAATTAATTGACTTATTTCGTTTAGCCAAGGCAATCCACAAGATAGTCATAAGATATAATTCTAGGCCTCTTTCAATCTTTCTTCTTTTCAATACATAGACCTTCAATCTTAACCCACAAAGAGAGTATTCCCAGATCAAAATTCTTCATAATGGAAGTGAAAATAATGTTATTGGGTTTTTCATTGCAGATAATATGAACCTATGTTCAAAGGAAGGTTAAAAAAACAATTCATGTTTTTTCTATCTCGTTAAGTTGCATATATTCAAAGAGAGAAAAGTAACAAGGTAGGGCAAAATCCCTTTGAAGATGCAGATCAACTAATTCTTTACATAATTGCACTGTAACATCTCAGATATAAATACCCAACAGCGTCCAATAAAATGAGATCTCCTGTAGGCTTGACTTGAAATGATGCTCAAGTTCTTAACTTATACAAGAAGAATACCACTCTCCAGAACATGAGAGGTAAATAAACTATTATCATCTTACTCAAGCATTAGAATTCATAAAGACGAATCAATTGTGTACAAAAAGACAAATAGATAGTAACTAAAGATATAAGCAAATTCAAGTACGTTAGTGACAACAATAGCAGCAATAACAATAACAACAACTACAATGAGTAAAGAAATTCACGCTAACCCTTTTCCATAGGGCAGGGTCCTTCCTTTCTTTGGGTGAAAGCAGATGATCACGCAACCGAGAGGCCACCACCCAAGATTCACATTCACCCCTTTCTGTCTTTGATATTAAGGCACTCTCCTCTAGTACTTCACAAACCTAACATGCATCAGATTACAATTCAGATTTTTTTTTTCTTCTTTTCCTTTTGCAAAAGGTCAGAAATAAAAAAACTTAACCCAGGACCATTAAATTTTTCCCTTTGCCCAGCAAAATCAATTTATTCACGAAATCTCAGGCATGCTGGAGCCTTAATAGAAGATCCACAAGGCTAAGCAAGATAAATTAAAAGAAACTAAAAACTTTAAAACTATAAAAAACCTTCAACCATACCAGTCCTTTCCATGCTTGCACTCACATAGCAGAATTTTGTGCTTTCATCTATATCCCTTGTTGATTTAATAGTATAAAATTCACATGAGACTATTTAAGCTACCATTACCAACTTCTCCTGCATAATTAATTATGAAGTCAAAAGCAAAATGATTCTCATTAAATAGTAAATAAGGAAAAAGTTCTTCTAGCAAGGCCATGCAAGGATACATGAGAAACAGCAGGTAGCAGAATGAAAAAGCTAAATACAATTTAGATGGCTACTTAATCAAAGAAAGAAACATAGCTTCCAGTACCTGTTGATAAAGTTGTTCAACTCTAGCTGATAAATTTCGCCTTCTTTGGACTTTAAAAAGCAAGACTATTGACCCCAGAACCTGTAAAGCCTCATAGACTAAACAAGCTTCAACTTTGGACACCTAATTCAAGTGTTAAATGCCTCCCTTTAAAAAACATTTACCGTTGAACAAAATAACAGGGCAATGAAGGCATGTTTGGAGATCCATTGACGTATATGGCAAGTAAGAGGCTTGTAATGTTCTGCTAACAAGTCCGGACATTTCAACTCCTTGTTCCTAGACAAGCAAATGGTTGTTATTCCATACATACACAGAGAAAGAGACAGAAAGAACAGTTGTTAAATCACAGCAAAAAGGAGAGCCCAAAATTTTCACTCAATCGCAGTATTAAAGAAGTATGAATACGTACCCAAGTGAATTTAATTTCAACTCCATTAATCTACCAATAGTTTCTGTAACCTTTTGCTTGGTAAGCAAATAAATCCAGCTGTCAGAACCGAAGTTTTGCATCAATTCATGCCCACCTAAAGCATTCCATATCTCTTTTTCAGGTATCTGAAAGTGAATACAGGTAATTAATAGACATTCGCAACATAATATAAAATCAGCTCAGTTGTTGGTAAGTAGCAATTGACATACC
Organism: Erythroxylum subrotundum; assembly: GCA_027563845.1. Taxonomy (NCBI): domain Eukaryota; kingdom Viridiplantae; phylum Streptophyta; class Magnoliopsida; order Malpighiales; family Erythroxylaceae; genus Erythroxylum; species Erythroxylum subrotundum. Next base: position 12,277,702 of record JAOQMQ010000005.1, on the reverse strand, counting down.
CAAACTGTCCCTTTACCATAGCACAAAAACTGAGAATAAGACTCACAGATATGATCTTCAACCCACTCTGACTGCAGTATAGTACAAAGATAGAGAAGTTAAGAAGAAAATACATGAATTCAGGGACCAAGGAGGTCTACCAGAATGATTAAGATTCTTAGAACAGACGAGTTTTTTAGCTCTTTCATCGATATCTCCATCTTCTATGCAAATGTTTCCATGCTTTCTGTAACCTTGAGAACATTCCAACTTTCCTTGATAACACTCTCCATTTCTTGGGCAAGGCTCACAAAATTCTGAAAGAGTATGTCAGAAGACAACTTAGTATAGACCATGTACATCATATTGAGAGTAACAACTGAAGACTGATAATAATTGCGAGCAAAATTATTGATAATACACCAGAAAGTAACAGTTGAGAGTATATAAATGGTAAGTGTTAGATTTTTTTTGCTTTAAGGAGGAGGAAAGGTCTATATATAAGTAGTCCATATCTTAACACAAAATCTTAAGGTATTAGGTTATAGATCCTTTCTTATATATAAACCACACTACAATCCTTTGTTCATTTCCGATGTAGAAATGACATCGAGCCTTTTAACACTCCCCCTTCACCTTGTCCACATCAGACATTCTTACTCTTCACTTTATTGAAACTATTTGAACACCATTCTATAAATCGAACCTCTGACTTGACTAAGTCTTCAATCCAACTACATACTCATATCCTACTTCAACATTTTGCTCAAGTCAATTCTCATACTACTTGTTAGAGTATCTCATATTGACTACACATGAAAATGCTAAAGGATTTATAAGTGGTAAGGGTAAACTATCCAAATGACTAGTTCTAGTCATTTTGTCAATAGTTAATCTAAGCTCAATTCTTGTTACTGGACTCTACATTCTGTCCATATTAAAAATTCTATTACTACTTGTAAACACATCTTTAATTCAAATCCAACTATAGACTCATATCCTACTTGCCATCTACCGGTATGTTTACTCGAGTATCTTACCCAAGTCAATTTTATTTACTAAATATTAGATATTGAAAAGGGGAAAAAAAAAAAAAAGGATTGCACCAAAAACCTTCTAAAATGAAGACAAAATATTCTTTAAAAAATAAAAAACAAAGCAAAATAATGGGAAAGAAATGCTTAACATGAAATTAAATAAAAAATAAATGCAAAAATTTCAAGAGATGTTCACCCATCAGTCCTTAATTACTAGTTAAGCTTAAAGAGTTCTAAAATATTGTTCATTTGAACAAGGCACGAATCATGCAGTCTACCTAAAATTCACTTATAAGTTTAAATCAATGCTAATAAAAGCTTGTTCATTTCCACTAGCAAAACCCTTCAATTAACTCAACCATGGTCTGACCTATTCTCAAATATGGGAATGGAATATAAGCAGTGTTACATAATAGAGGAAATAACTGAGAACTTTTCTGTATATATATTGAAATGAAAGATACAAATTTATAGGACAAATGAGCCTTAGTACAGCTGGAACAATTTGAAAAAATCAAAAATTAAATAGGATAAGATATGCAGTTAATATACAGATTGTATGTATCAAGTGATTATTATCAGAGATAGATCAAATCTTCATAGCAATATTATTCCCCCTCAAGATGGGTCTCAATGAGAGAGGCCAATCTTGTCTCGTAGTAAAAGAAAGTGAGTTCGTGGAAGTGGCTTGGTTAAGGCGTCTGCAAGTTGATCTGTGGAGGAGACGTGAGCCATTTTGAACTTGATCATGTACGAAGTGAAAATCGATAGCCACATGCTTCATTCTGGAGTGAAAGACAGGATTGGAGCACAATTGATTTGTGCCAATGTGATTGCTTTTTGCAATTTGCAAACATGCGATGGAAAATCTTGGTCCAAAAAACCAAGGGGCTGATGCATATACACTGTTTCATGAAGATGACCTTGCAAAACGCATTGTTAACATCAAGCTAGCGAAGAGTCCATCCATGACTTACTGCAAGACTGAGAACAAGTCGAATTGTAGTGGGTTTGACTACCGGGCTGAATGTGTCATAATAAGCAACTCTTGGACATTGATGAAAACCTTTTGCAACCAAGTGAGCCTTGAACCTATCAACAGAACCATCAAACTTTCGTTTAGTGCAAAAAATCCATCTACAACAAACAATATTTTGAGTAGGATGAGGTGGAACTAGCCCCCAAGTCCCATTCCGAACAAGAGCATTATATTCTTCAGCCATGGCCTGTCTCCATTTTGGATCCTTAAGAGCTTGAGCTAGTGTGGTGTTCAACATCATGAGGTTTGGTTAGTTGGGTATGAAGATTGAGTTTTTGAATAGTTTTGTGAATGTTATCTCTGGATCTGGTTTGCATGGGATGATTGGATCTTGTGGTGTGCTGGTGGAGTTGATTATTGTCAGGTTGCTAGTTGAATGTGCTTTTGGTAGTTGAAGGTTCACACTGGAGTTGCAATTGAGTACCAATTTCAAATGGTGGCATGAGTGGCGAAGACATAGATTGTATTTTTATTATTAGTGGTATCCAAGTAGAAATAGTGGTGGATTGGGGATGTGGAGATTGTGTTTGTAAGGATTTGAATGGAAATACTGACTCGATGAACCTAACATGCCTAGAAATATAAATTTTGGATATTGAAGGATGAAGACATAAGTAGGCACTTTGAGTTAATGAGTATCCTAGGAAAACACAAGGTTTGGAACAAGAGTCTAATTTGTGACGGATATATGGCCGAAGCCAAGGGTAACATAGGTACCCAAATACTTTGAGTTTTGAGTAATTAGGAGGACAACCAAAAAAATTTTCATACGGAGAAGAGAGATTTAATGTCGGAGTTGGCAGTCGATTGATAAATACATTGCTGTGGCAAAGGCATTTGACCAGTAAGTTAATGGAATAGAGGCATGGGAGAGAAGAGTGAGACTTGTTTCGATAATATGAAGATGACGACGTTCAAAGAAACCATTGTGTTTAGGTGTGTGGGGCGGAGTAGTGAAATGAGCTATACCCTAAAGAGCAAGGAAATTAGAAAGGGTAAGATATTCACCATCATTATCAGAATATAAGGCATTAATGTGATGATTAAAGTATTTTTCCATAATGGCTTTAAATCTGATGAATATTTCTTTCACACCTGATTTTTGTTTTAAAGGATAAAACCAAATATATTTGGTATAATGATCCACAAAGATGACGTAATACTTAAAGCCATCATAAGCGATAATTGGTGAGGTCCAGAAATCAGAAAAGATTATCTGAAGAGGCCGACTTGAAGTAACGGTAGAGCTGGAAAAAGAAAGTTTGTGACTCTTATTGCAATAACATGCATTACATGAAAGATGCAATGGAATAGAGGATGATAAATCTAAATGATTACTGGAGATAACATGTTTTAAAATTGGAAGTGCAGGGTCACCTAATCTATTTTGCCATTCTGATGAGGTAGTTTTGACACTAGAAAAGGCAATAAGGGGTGAGGATATTGACCACTCATATACACCATCTTTAGTGTGACCCTTCAAAAGCACTGCTCCTGTGCGAAGATCCTTCACAATAATCGAGTGCAGTAAGAATTCAATGGAGGTATTATTATAAATGCAAAATTTTGAAATTGAAATCAGATTCCTTTTCATGTTAGGGACACAAAGAACATTGTCTAAAAAAATTGAGCATTTGGAGCTTTGAGAGAAGTGGAACCAGTATGAGTTATGGGAAGACTCGTTCCATCACCAATCATAATATCATCGGATCCATTGTAAGGTGTATGGAGTGACAGATTGCTTAAGTCTAAAGTGATATGATGAGAAGCACCGCTGTCCAGAAGCCATGTTGGTGTATTGGAGCTGTTTGCAGCAAGATGTGCTTGAGGTTGCCATGAGGAAGATGTATTGATATTGTTGGATGTGTGAACTGGTACCAAACGAAAAGATGGACAGCGTTTAGCTGCTGTGTGTCCTTTAATTCTGCAGATTTGACAGTAGCCAAGATATGGTTTCCGATTAGATTCAGCATTGGTAGCGCTGGTGGAGCTATGGGACAATGAACATCAATTTGGGTTGCTGTTGCCAAATGAACGCCAGCCATTATTGTTTGCTGAGTTCTGACCAGAATGTGGTTGAGTGCACCAACCATGACTGGAGCGGTTTGCTGGATTAGCAGTAGCAGGAAAATAGGAAGGTTCAAATTTGTTGTTACCTTGAGTAGATGTTTCGAAATTCAGAAGTTTTTCATGTAGTTCATCGAAAGAGATTGTCGTTTCCCTAGCCTGGATTGCACGAACCAATTCTTTGTAGTCATCTCCAAGTTTTTCAAGAATTATGTCTGAAAGATCTTCATCATCTATAGGAGCACCTAGTATTGCAAATTCATCAGCTTTAGCTTTGATGTTCTGGAGAAAGTCAGTAATACTCATGGATCCCTTATTGAGCTGCTTCAATTGATTTTTCACCTGCTTGATTCGTCCACGAGATGGTTTGGCATATGTATTTGCCAATATTGTCCAAGCTTCTTTTGATGTTTTTGCACAAGCAATAAATGGAATTATTGTGGGAGAGAGAGAACCAAGAATTGCATTGAGTATGAGTTAATCTTGTCTAACCCAGACTGTATAATCTGGGTTTGGTGTTGTGGTTCCAGTGAGTGTTTTCTCAGGACAAGGTTGTGAACCATCAATATAACCTAAAAGATCATATCCAATAAATAAAGATTGAAATTGTAATCTCCAAGAAACATAGTTGTTTGAGGTAAGCTTTAATGGAGCTTAGGCTGCAACATTAATGCTGACTAAGAAGGTGTGGGAATCATTTGTATTGTGGATCGTTGTGGTGGTATTGGCCATTGAACCAAAAAAAAAAAGAATAGAAAAGAAAGAAGGGGAAGAAGAATCAGATTGCTTGCTCTGATACCATAATAGAGGAAATAACTGAGAACTTTTCTGTATATACATTGAAACGAAAGCTACAAATTCATAGGACAGATGAGCCTATGAATTTGTAGGTGTTATAAATTAAATCAGTAGGTGTTATAAAACTGCAGGTGTTAAATTCGCTCTCTTGCCATTTAATTTAACACCTGCAGTTTTATACAATAGTACATCCCAGCAAGCAACCACAAAGCAATGAAGAAAAAATGCATCAGACGAAGAAAGCTTTACGAAGCTAAAGTAATAATGGACTGCTCATGTTGGCACAAAGTATTACACACCTGAGATAGAGTCGAGCGAGTCGGTATGAGTATCACAAAAGGGCGTCGTGGAGGGATACATATAACCCGCAATCAAGTGACAGGTGAAGGCTACAGAGGAAGCGATCGCAACCACTGCCACAACTGAGAAGAACTCACCTTTAGTTGGAAACAAATTGTGCGGTGGCTCCATCATCGAAGAATGAGACGAACTGCTATCAGGTTGGGACTGAGGCCTTCTGAAGCCGGGTTTTCGGCGCTTCTTGAGTGTGGATGACATGAGTTTTGGGCTTGATTCACTTGTACGAAGAAGAATTGGAAGCTAAAGCACGTAGAAATGTAGACTATGAACAAGTTTCACAAGCGGTAGGCACCGAGCGGTGACTTCGCTGACAACTGTGTTTGTTTTGGGGTTTGGAAGTTGCAAAAAACAAAATTGTATTTAAACACTTGTAGACCTTTTAAGTTTTTTAGTAATTAATATTAAATAATTCAAATTATATATAACCCATAATAAAATAAGATTATAACAACAGTATAATATTAGTTTTTACAACTTTCATAAACAATATTAAGCTTTTATTAAAAAAATTTAAAAGTTTTTATATAATTTTTAAAATTGCTAAAATAAAACTTAAATAATGTTAAATTTTTAAAAGGCTAAAGACATGACAAGTGACAACCGTATTTAATTGATGCCAGAAAAAAAGCTATTTATATTTTGAAGACATGTATCATTACATAGGCAGTGAAATTTTGTTTTACTAAATAGCCATATCACTAGGGAATTTATTATGAATTAGCAAAAATATATAAACAGGATGTGTTAAATGTTTTATTAATTATTAACAATACTAGTTTGTCAGATTTTATTAATAATTATTAATTTAATTTGATAATAACTTAGAACATTCATTGAACTTTTGTTTACTTTGTAAGAACATTCATCGAACTTAAAGGGAAAAGCATCTGGACTATCCAATCGCAAGCTTCACATTCTTTTTTTCTCAATCAGCTTTTGAAGCTTCGGGATGATATCCGTCAGGAAACCTCCTGTGTAATTAAAGATGGACGGAGGGTTTTCCTCTGGTATGATAACTGGTCCAATCGCGGCCCTCTACTCCA
>JAOQMQ010000005.1:12232590-12271279 GCA_027563845.1 Erythroxylum subrotundum | reverse complement strand
TACTCTCTTTGTTAATATCTGATATTCGCGAGATTGTATGGTCCAAAAACCTTCACTTCTCTTGCAGCTCTGATCTCTGCACAGCATTACGTATCTGACATTTGTATGGGAGGCCTCTGCTGTTTGCTGGGCTGTGGGTTTGCTTCTCCATTAATTTTATTTGCTTTCAGTTGTTGAGGTTTCATGTTGTTACTTAGCTCCCCATTTTCTTCCTTCCACTTATGTAGTAGATTTTTTCTTATTTGTATTATTTTCAGCCATGTACTCTAATCTTTCTTTATTTATTCAATTTCCTTTTTCAAAAAAAAATTAATAAATAAGATGCTTAATTTCTTATTTTTATTTATTATCTAACAATATTAATAAGATACTTAATTTCTAATTTTATTAAAAACAAATAATAATTTTTTATTTTGATAAATAAAATTATTTCTAATATATGAACTCATAAAATTGGATTGGGCTTGCCGAGCGTTCTAGTCAGCCATGATGTTGAGTCTAGACGGCTCATATCACATGAAAATTAATTATTAACAATAAAAGCATCAACCAATTGTTGACTCTTTATAAAATATTATATAAAATTAATCCTCTTATTATTATATTATAAAATGATAAATTAGATAAAAACTTAATTTATTTTCTTATAAAACTAATAAATATATTAGCTTTTAACATAATATGATAAATTAAAAGTTATTATTTATTAACATGTTCTTTGTGACATGATTATCAGTACAAAGAAAGTTCACCACGTAATAAGATTTAATAAAAGGAAGTACGTGTCTTTCTAAAATAACTATATTTTTTTCTTTAAGAATTTAAAAACAAAAGAAATTTTTATCAAATCAGAAGAGTCATGTCTTTTTGTCTTTTACCTTTTTTAAAAATTAAATGTCAAAATGACAATAGTTTGTAAGAAATTTTAAATTGGTAACTTTAGTTAAATTATTAAAATATAAGTTCTAATTATTTTTTAATTAAGAGAAAATATATTAATGAATGAAGCGTCTGAATGAGATACAGCTTGATGCTAAAGCTTCTAGAGGGTAGCTATTCAACTGCATACAACTGATAAGAACATGATTGGAGCACAATGCAGATAGAAGTAATTAAGATGATCTAATATATGAGCATGACAGAGAAGCATTTAGCAACTTTGATGATTCTAGTTCATCTTAATTTTATTACATATTTTCTGAGGTGGTCAGTGAAGAGACTAACAAAGAAGTTAACTTTTTTTTTTAATGCATAAAGTATCCTAACAAATAATATTACAAAAATGTAGACAAGTTGATCGTATGAAGATTTCGGTGAAATTATGATCATAGATGATAGTTGAGATGAAGAAGGGATAAGAAGGACTAGGTTCTCTAAATTTAGAATTAATAGTTAACGCTACTTGATTTAGTTAATGCATTTAGACGAGCTCTAATCCAATATGTTTTTAGGAGAGGATCGAATATTTGTATATGAATAATGAGAAAACTATAGTCACTACTTATCCAAAAGGGTTACCGATGGAGAATACATGTTTCTCCAACACATATGGTACTACTTTTCAAATCAAGATTTATTAGTCCATCCAGATTATAAAATGTGGGATTTTGGATTATAAAGCAATATCTCCCATTTTCTAGAGACAACCCTTCATAGTATATTAGTAGGTTTAAAGGTGCACTTTTAATGGACTTCTGGCTGTGTATATTTTTCAAATCATACTACAGATTATTAGATAAATGCACATATCATTTTTAAAGTATAGTCTAGTGAATAAGAGTATTGTTCCTATGAGAATTATAATTACTAGTAATTGTGAGTTATTCAGAAATAATCTCTCTACTAATTAAGGGTAAGGTTGTGTACACTGAACCTCTCCACACTTAGCGCTTAGCAGTATTTTTACTTAATCATTGTTATTATTATTGTAGTAGTAATAACCGTCTTTTATTATCTAATTTAACAAAATAAAAGATTGAATTAAAAAGGAATAATTATCTAAACTAAATTTAATAATATAAAATAGCAAACCAAATAATTGATTATGATATTTTATATTCAAAACTCGAAATAATATTAAAATAAAATCATTAAGACAAGTGCACTTATCGTTCTTATAGTATAATTTAGTAAGTGTCAATTTTAAAAGAACTACAACTACTAGTACTAACCGTCTTTCTATTATCTAATTAAAAAAGTGATTAATTTAAAAAGGAAAAATGAATTAAAATAAGTAAAGATTCATTCCACCTTTATCCATTCCAATTTAGTTCATGAAAAAGTAAAGAAAAGCAAGGCAAGTTACTAGCTTGTTGTCCCTTTAACTCATCAAAAACAATGATATTCCTTTCTCTCTATCAACTTGTCCCTTCTCTTTTCTAACTAGAGCCTTTTGCACCTTAAGCACTATGCTCCCCTTTCCCTTTTTCAACTTCATTAATCCTTCCTTTCACTCAATTACCAATCAGTTTGCTCCTTTCCCCATTAACCTCTTACTTTACCTTCTCTGTACCTTAGGTAACTCTTTGCTACTTACTATTGTTTTGGAAAATAAATGAAATTTCATTTAATAAAGCTACACTGATACATCAATACAAAGGCTCAATCATAACATCTATAATTGAAAAGAGCTAAGTAAATAAGATTACAAGAATATTATGAGCTTATAAGTATGTCATGCTTGGGAATATTAATCCCCTGTAGATTCCATAAGATCCTCATCCTAGGACTAGATCTTAATTAGTCACCATGTGTTATGAGTATTGTCCTTATCCAATTGTTTATTTTTTTCATTTATAACATGCTTTTCCACTTCGACTTATTTGTGACATATGGAGTTTCTTTCCCTATATATGGTGTATATGGAGCAAATGAAAGTAGTTTTAAAGATAACACTATCTTACTTTAAGGAGCAAGCTGTTTTAGTAGCCTATTCTTCTATGTTTTCCCAGTCTCTAGCTTGGTAGTAGACTTGTATCATAAGGAAAAATCTATCCTAAATAGTTTGAGAAAAATTACACTGGATAAACAAATGAAAAATAGTTTTGATGCAAGCTTTACATAATAAACAAAGAGGATCAATACTGTCAAACCATCTCTCAATTATTTTGAGCCTTTGTTTAACCACTAGCCAATTGATAAGTGAAGCTTAGGGAATGAATGTTTTGCTCCATTTTAGATTAAACTAAGAGGTCTTAATTGAGTGAGGTATGAAAATTTGAAAGCAAGATGACTTAGTGAATTTCTGCGAGAAGTCCCCCAACTAACCGATCCTATCTTCCTTTTGAGATTGGTTATACTGTGGTAGAAGATTAATAATATTGTTAGAGCTCATCTTGTCCTTTGACGCAATTCTAGTAGTCAGGTAAATAAGCTTATTACTTTTGAACAATGGATTGGAATTAATCCAATTGTCGAACCAAAACCAATTTTTTCATCCTTCCCAACATGGTACTTGAATAAAGGATAAAGTTGCTCTCTCGTCCTTAACATTTGAATGAGACTCAATGAATGTTCCTTAATAATGCTCAGTTGCCAGAAGCTTGTTTTCCTTAAATAATACTCATTGTTCCATTTTGACCATAAGGCCTCTTTATCATTGAGAAGTATCCACACTCTCTTGGCCAAGAGAACTCTTTACATAACTTGTATAGGAACTAAATCAAGACCTCCCTCCCTCCCTCTTGTTTAAATAGACTAATTCATCCCATTTCACCTTTTTCCCCTTTAGATTCATTGGCTTTATCTGTCTATAGGAAGTGTTGCATCTTTCAATCTCCTTGATTATTTTCCTTGGCATACATAAATGAGCACTCTAATAAATGTGAATATTTCTCAGGGCTGAGGAGATAAATTGGAGTCTTCCAAATATAGATAATTTTTTTTTCCATGCATTGGTTCTAAATTTGAATGTTTCTAATAATGGGATGCAATCTACATATTTAGGTTTTTTTGGTAGTGATAAGCACTCTGAGGTAGTTGCATGGAGGTTAATGAGAAACCAATCTAGATAACATGCTCAATTCAACATTATTTTGGATATCAGAAGAGAGCAAAAACTACTCTTTTGGGAATTCACTTTAAGTCTAGACATTTCAAAGAACTCTTTCATGATTCTCATAAGGTATACAAAATTCCTTAAAGGATTATGTACCAAAAAGAAAAAGTTAAGAGGTAATGAAACAATTAGGATGGGTGAAAATGTTTTTATGATCTTCAAAAAGAAACTAACTCCTAAGTGTAAGGACCTAAATATGTTTACCATTCCTTGTAAAATTTGTAACACTATGGTTAAATAGAATATGCTAGATTTATGAGCATCGATTAATGATATACCTCATTTCATTTATACTTTTTTAAATTTAAGCCCATTGAAAGAAACTAATGTTAACATATAATTGACTAATCTCGCTAATACTTATCCAAATGTAGTGATTGAGGATATGCTTATATAAGTAAATAAACTAATATTTCCTGTAGATTTTTATAAGGTAGATATAAATGATGAAACTTCCTGTAATCTCATACCTATCTAACTAAAGAGATTGTTCCCTAATATAACCCAAACTAAGATATATGTTCATAAGGGCACCCCTATAATAGAACTTGATGGTGAAGTGATTCAATTTAATATTTTTTATGCCATAAAATACCCCCAAGATGACCATTTTGTTTTTGTAATTAATGTGATTGACCCTTTATCACATGAAGTTTTTAAGCGAAAATTATAGAGATAAATTGGAAGAAGATATAACTATAGAGAAGACTAAAGTTGCCCATGACAAGTTGATTTCATAAAAAAGCTCTATTGTTGGCTAAAAAGTGTTTTTCTATTATTCTAGACTTAAACTATTTCCAGATAAATTACGTTCTTGTTGGGTCGATCATTTTGTGGTTTCTAGTGTTTCTCTCTATTGTCCAGTAAAGATTCAGAGATTGAAAACAGGGAAGATACTTAAAGTGAATGGTCATCGCCTAAAGCCAATTCATGAAGAATTCATGTAGAGAAAGTAAAAGTGGTGACACCTAAAGACCAAAATTTTATCACATGACAAAGAAAACATAGAGTCTAGCTAACAATAATAAACAAATATGCTACTTGGGAGGCAACCCAAAGTGCGTATTTTTACAATTTTTGTTTTTTTAATGCTCTACCTCTTATATGTATTTTTTTTAAATCTCTTATATGTAATGCTACATTGGAGATAATGTAATTTTAAGTGTGAGCGTAAGGAACTTGTTTATTATACATGTGTTTTTAAGTTTGTTTCTTATGTGTGTTTAAGTCCTTTTTACATGATAAAAAAATATTCTCTCTTTTTCTATTAATTCTAGGATTATATAGTTATAAATAGAAAGTAGAATTAACCAAAAAAATTCATGGAAACTTGGGCATGTATTTGAGCCAGTCAGATTTAGAGTCTTTTAGACTAACACATCTATATCAATATTATTGTCTTTTGTTCATATGTGACCTTCATGACATGTACATCCTAAATTTGTCTTGATTTTCTATTTAAGACCATATTTTTATCACATGCATTAACATGGAAATAATATAGGCATTTTTTAAAAGCTACATTAGTCAAATAGCCTACCTAATGACAAGATTTATCATATTTTTAAGCCCCTTGAGCTTTATTAACAACCATATTACTAGCCTTTAACTTAACAAAAGGTATTACCTAAGCCTTAAAGTTAAAGGAGCATTTGTGATTGTTGATATTTGTGGATATATAAGAGAATAAGTATAGGAGTGTTCATATATGCAAGTTGGATATAATTTATGGCAATTGATTTTTATTTTCTATCAATAAGTTCCGTCATTGATGTAGTTTCTCTCAATTTTTTTCTTTAATAAAAAAAGGAAAAGAAAAGAAAGAAAAAGAATAAAAGAAAAAGAAGTTATATAGGAGGAAAATCATTTATTTTGCAAGTAATTCATATTAATCTTTCCTCCTAAAGTTGTATGGAATAGGTAACTTGATTATAATGTGAATAAAGGTGAAGTTGTTGCAAAAGGGCACTCTTTATAGTTATAATGGATTTTTCATCATTATTGTTCTGAGTGGTTTCTTTTAATTCTTTTTGCTTCATATGGTTTATGATGTGAAGGCTTCATGATTGTAATGATAACTCTCACCAATGTCGCTACATGGCCTCAATATTGGTTAAGCCTCGGAAAACATATGAGAACACCTCACTCTCCCATATAGTGGTGTTGTAGATCGCGAAGACATATTCTAACTTCCATAAAAGTTCCATATGCTCCATCCTTCCATTGTGAGATGTGGCTATGACAATAAATTGTAATTCCTACAATAAACCACAATCTCAAGTTCAAGTAGATAAATTCAAAAGATAATTAAATTAATAAGCCTAAAATATAATAAAATAAAGAAAATAAAAGAAATAAAAGAAAGTAAATGCAAAAGCAAATTAAAATTAAAATAAAAGAAAATAAAGATAAAGATAAAACAAAATGAAATGAAAATCGTTAAAGTAATGGCATTCAGACTTTCCTAATATCAAAGTCCCTAGCAATGACGCTAAGGACTTTGAAATGTCTTATCACTGAAATTCCCATGTTAATATAGTTTCTTTAATGTTAAGAAAAAGAAAGGAAAAGAAAGACAGAAAAGAGAAAAGCACAAGAAAAGAAATGAAAAAGAAATAGAATGAAAAAGAATGAAAAAAATTGTTTAAATAAATTTATCAAGGAGGAAGTGCATAAAAGTTTGCAAAGTTATTCATAATTAATGCATCTTTCTATAGTTGTAATGAATGTGTTATTTGAGTATGTTGAATATGAGGTAGATGTTGGCTTAGACGGTTCACTCTTGTGATTTCAATATATTGTTGGCATAAATTGTATAAGTGATTCCTTCATATTGGTATATACTTCATGTAGTTTGTGAGTGAGAGCTGAATTGGGCTTGTAAAATATAAATGTTGCATTCGTCATAGCTGACGATACCCAGTTATTTATGAGTGTGAACTTGTGCACTTGATGTCATATTGAGTGTTGCATTTGTTTCACTAGCTTTAATGACTTTCATGCTACTTGACCAAAATACATCTCACCTTACCTTTGCCCACATTATAACCCTAAAAAGTCCTTTGATTCATGATTTTGCATGTGAACATTAGTGGTGGAGAAATGATGCAAAATTGTGAAATGACATGATCATGAATGGTGTTGAGTGTACCTATGGATATATTTTAGTTAAACACATTTTCCAAGTCTACCATTAGATTGCTCAGTTTTGAAGATGATGAATATTGATTGATCATGAGTAAAAGTTTGGAATGTTAAATTCTTGCTGTGATTTTTGAAAGTCATTCATCTTTGTTTATGATTATGTATTCTTTAAACATATAAGAAATGAGTCAATGTTTTTGGGTTTATGAGCTTAATTTTAATGTTTTGCCCAAGGACGGCCAGAAGCTAAGTGTGTGAGAATTTGATAAGTATAAAATATTACATCTTTTATCCTCCTAAACTTAGTCCATATAATTATTTTTATTACACATTTGGGCATGGTTATTCATATGTTATTAGCTAAAACCCAAAATGATTTATTCTTAATTTTACTGTAAAATTGGCCTTAAGTTGGACTATTTTTTTAAGCTTAATGGACTAATGTAATTGTGTTAATTAAGTGGAGATGATTAAAACTCTAGTAGTCCACAATCAAGCACCACATGCATTAAAACGATAGTCTATGCAGCAGCATAAGGAGGAAGCCAGGAGCAAAATGCAACGCAGAAGCAAGGAGGAACTAGGAGAAACGACGTAGCAGTTGGGAGATGTCACACGTCTACGTTTCATGCAGACATTGTGCGTGAGCATGTCTGTGAAACGCAGACGTTTTCAGTAGAAGCAGCGGAGGGTTTTAAATGAAGATTGAACAATATGCGTGGCCAACTATGTTTATTTGTCACATCACATGAACAGTAGCAAATAGAGAAGAGAGCAGTAGCGTGGAATAGAGGGGAGGCGCAGTAAAGAAGAGCTACTAGGGGTCTTCGGTGGGGTTATTCACCATAGGCTTAAGCATTTTCTTGAAAGGCACCCTTGAAGGGCTAGACGTCTTGACGTCAATTCAGAAGTGACATCAATGCTGATGACCCAAGATAAGTGTATTTCTTTATTTTTGTTGTTTCTTTCTCTCATTAGAAATTGATTGTGTTATCATATGTTAATTAATTTGGGTTTTTTGTATGTATAATCGGATTTTTGTTATTATTCGGTTATTTGTGTATAAACTCATTGGGTATTGTGAAATGATGATTTTAATGTGTTCATTAAATCGTTTAATTGCAAACTCATTGCTAGAATTTTGATATAATCCGTAATTATTATATTGAAATTCATGTGTAGCGACTAATGATTCGTAATCATTAGGGATAACATGATATAGGTTAAATGATGCATCGTATGTGGTTGTTGTCTTGATTAATCGGTTTTCTTAATTCATAATGCTACTGCCTAATTAAATCTAGAGATCGTATTCTAGGTTATTCGGTGGTTAGGTTTAATTAATAATCGTAGCTTGATTAAACAAAACGTAAGGAAAAACTCGGGTTAATTATTAACCCACGATTAATAGTTGCTAGGAAAGGTTAGAAAACAACAAATTTATGAAATATGCTTAATTAGGATGTAGGCCGATATTGAACCAAAGAACCAGGTCCCTACCGAATTCCTCACTTTTATCATTTTTTTGCATGTTTTCTTTATTTTTTTTTTATTAGTTTAGTTTTATTTTATTTTCTTATTTGAAAACCCCAACCCCCCCCCCCCCCCAAACCTAAATATTGATTAATTTCGTTTCATAAACTTTACGCATACTCTCTGTGGGATTGATCTAGACTTATTACTACTATAATAGTAATCTAGTTATTTTATTTTGACTAGCGTTATGACGCACTATTAGGCAAGATTAGTTGTTTGCTTGGGAGACGACAAAGTTAAAGCCATTTATTCAAAAGACTTGAGAAGTAAATAGTCTAACAATAAAATTGAAAAAAGGTTCTTAAGAGGAAATGGTAAAAGGTGAGAAATTTTATGACGAGGGAAGGAAATGAGTACATCCTAAGATAGTTTGACCTCTAAAAATTAGTGTTTTAAGGTCCGAGGACGTTCACCGAGCAAGAGAAGAATTAAGGAATTGCACGAGCAAATAGGAAAAGCAAAAACTTGAGGTAGGAGTAAAGCGAGTAAAATAGAAAACTAAACAAGCAAGGGAGGAGGAGATGATAACTGATGGGAAAAAGGAATAAGAAAACAGCCTAAAAACAAAGAACTCTTAAAGAAAAGTTGGACCTTCTCTCTTTAGCCATATCTACTATTTTCATTAAAAAAAATAAAAAGAGGACTTCTTGATGGTGTTGAAATGGACATATTATTAGTTGAAAAAAAAATTACAAATGGGTAAATTATATTTTTAAATTTGAGTTTTCATTTAATACTGAATATTGGCTAGAAGTATATAAATATCAATCTAGTGTCTCAAGTTTTAATTATAAATAGAATATTAATTAAACACTTAAAATTTTAATTTGATATAAATACAATTTATCATCAGTTCTTTTGATTAATCTATAACATGAACCGTCACATAAGTTAACCCAATTCATTTAAGACAATATATGAATTATCAATAAATAATATATTTAATAAATTAAAATTTTAGGATTTTAAAATTATTTTCGACAACAAAAATATGTGGTCAATTTATTTTTATTTTTATTAAAATATAATGTATTAATTAAAAGTTTTACATATAATTTAACATGACTTACTCGACATTTTACATCAATGAGGCTGGCTACATGAGCTAATAAAATCATCTTTGAATTATATTTACAATAAATTAAAATTCTAATTTTTAACTAACATTTTATATGATTTTTTATTAATATTATAAAGTTTAATAAAATATTAAAATTAAAACATATTTCATCCATCATATTCTAAGATTGAATATAAGCTTCCAATTTTGGTCAATTAAGACGAAACACTGAGGAGATTGATAAACAATTTGAATCAGTCAAATATTACTAAAAATGCTTTTATAATTTATGGAAATAAAAGAAAATTAAAAAATCTAAAATTATAAGCAAGCAATATAACAATAACAAAATAGGTAAAAACATGTTTGCAATACATAGGAGGATAATTTGATAAGGTTGTCCGTAATAATTTGCAAATTTTGCAACTAATTATAAACTTTTTCTTTCATGTTATAATTTTCGCAACTTTTGTGTAATCTTTTTATAATTTTACCTCTTTTTTCTTTTTGAGATAATATTATACAATCTAAAACAATTTTTAATTGTGAATTTTTTTTGGTCTAATTGAGAAACAAGACAGCTTTAAATTTTACATCAAAAACAATAGTGTTGTTTTATCTTGATGTTTATTTATTGTGACTTATATTTATTTCAAATTTTTTTATCTTTAGGAGACTTCAAATATAATTTTCTTTTTTAGTGTATCATAATATTCGTTTTCTTTTAAAGCATTGAATTTAATCTTTAACGTTTTCAAAATATTAATAGATTTTATATGAACGAAATTTTGATGAGATTAATCATTCATTAATTAAATGTCACATTGTTATTATTGATGTAGCATTATTTATTATTTTAAGGAGAATTTATTTTTATATATTTTAGATAGTGAATATCACCTTTTTATTTAATAATAGAGTCTATTTTTATCATTAAAAATAATAAATAGTTTTTATCATTATTGATGTAATATTTAATTGACATATAATTAATTTCGTCAATTTTTTGTCAAATTAAAGTTTATTTTGAATATTTTAAATATATAGAATTAAAGTTAAACGTTTTAAAATATTATAAACATTCAATAGGTGACATGCAAATGACTATTTTTTAATTAATATT
The DNA here is from genome assembly GCA_027563845.1 of Erythroxylum subrotundum. Taxonomy (NCBI): domain Eukaryota; kingdom Viridiplantae; phylum Streptophyta; class Magnoliopsida; order Malpighiales; family Erythroxylaceae; genus Erythroxylum; species Erythroxylum subrotundum. Next base: position 12,260,359 of record JAOQMQ010000005.1, on the reverse strand, counting down.
GTTCAACTTTGACAAGACGAAACATTCCGTCCACCAACTACAGATAAATTAACCATGTAAAAGGTATGTTTAATGTTGACCCATGTCTTAACTTATGATTTGAACCAGAAAATGGGTCAAAGTTAAGTATATTTCTTGGAATTTAAAGCACTGGGAATGGGACTCCAGTTTGAATGCACTTCAAGAACCAACTCCCAACGCAACCTATTAAACCAATCTTGAAGCATCGAGGAAGTGGGCCAACTTAACATTCTTACTCTTGCTCCAATCATTCCGAACTGTGCGTAGAAAAGCGCTTAGAGATAGGTTACCTGACGGTACATTTCAAGAATTATTTTATTATTACGTAAGATAAGATTGAAGCAAGACATCAGATTATTAACCAACTTACATTGAGCTGCAAATGCATTAATGTAGGATAAACAAGTAAACCTCGCACTTGCACTTCTAAAGAATTTTCTTTAGAAAAATAAATAATTTCATTTACGAAAGTAAATCTTTAACAACATTACAACATTATAATTCAATTTTAAACTTTAACAAAATTGATCTAATTAATCAAACTATCACAAACTTACAGATTATCGCAAAACATTACAAAATGAAATAGTCAAAAATAGACAGCTTCTAACCTGATGATAACTAGAAAGATGTCGTAATAATTTTAATCTATAATTATAATCTTAAGGTACGAGAAGATCTTTAACTTTTTTCCACTACACATTAGGTCCAAAAACCAAGCTAGCAATAGATAGTTTCTAAGACGATGATAACTAAAGGGATGCCATTATAATTTTAATTTCAAGGGATAAGAGATCTTAAATTTTTTTTCCTATTACACACTAAGTCACAGGATGAAAAAGCCAATATTGCCAAAAATTTCTTTTAGTGACTATTAAGTTATTGCAAATTTAATTAGTAAACTAATTTGGTCAATTGTAAGTTAAGTTCTATTTCTCTCCAGATATTCATCCTCAACCTTCTATCTAAAAATTATTTGACCCCTTTCCTTTTTTTAACTAATAACCTCCTTTTCTTCATTTTCCTTAAAATTTAGTTAGATTTTTTTTTACTAGAAATTAGCTCTCCTACCTAGATAGCCTTTTTATCATCACCCATCTCCTTAGCCTCATCTATGGCCACAATGTCCTCCTCAATTGGAGCCAGCTCCCCTTAACCTTTACCTAAACTAGCAACCCTCCGTGATCCATCTACTGCAATTTATCATGTCCCTCTGGACTAAAGATCACCATCATAGCTTCAAGAACCTCTAATTTCAACTAATCCACTACTAACAACCTCACTCTAAGAAACTTCAACTCAACCTCTACTAACTTGGTAGTTGCTAAATCTTAAAGAGGGTGACATATCAACTTGTTAGAGACACCTCCACATAAGGATCCCTTAAATACTTCCTAGACTAAGTGGGAGTTAAGAATGTGTCATCTCTACTTACAGAGATCCTGAGAGTTGGTTTGACTAGGTGGGCTAACACTCTAGTGACTTACTTTTTAAATTAAAGATCCTTTTTCTACACAATAAAGAGATGGATAGATCATAACTACAACAACCTAGCACTGGAAAGAGTTCTAGTGAGTGGAGTTCTTCCTCTTTAGGTTCTCCATTAAATCTTATGCTTTAAAACTCCGTAACTTGACCCCCGACATATGTCTGGTAAGCCATTATTTCTCTAAAAATTGAAACTTGGATTCTCTCTATACAAATATATGCTCAAGACAATCCATATTTAGATCAATCTTCATAATGTGCCATAAAATGCTAGAATATGTTGGGTTTAATCTCCTTGGCTTGCTCCTTGGGGATGCTTATATTCATAAATAGAAACGCTCCTAACATGAGTCTAATTGGATATGCTAGGGTGTGCATAGAGGTGGAAAACACCAAAGAATTCCCAAACTCTATTAAGGCCATGAGATTGAATGAGTTGGACACTTTAGAGGAAGATTTTGCCATATACCAATGGAAACCTCCAAAGCCAACTAAGAAAACTACTTAGAAACTAATATGAAAAAGGTTCACAAAGGGTGATGATGATGAACTTGTAGGTACCAATAACAACGAGGGCACCCTAGTAATGTCCCAAAATGCTCCTAAAGCTCTAAAGGGCTAGGTGACTAAACTTAGAGCCTAATTAGGGATTGCCAATGCAACTAGAAGTGAAACTTCCTCAAATAATCATTTACTAACAACATAAACTGATAATATTAAAGCAAATGAAAAGGATAAGTGTCAGAATCAATTATGCAAGGATAAGGAACTCCCTACCTTAAGCCACTAGAAACACTCTAAGGATTACAGTGGAGAAACATGGAAATATTCAAAAGTAAGAGGGAATAAGGGAGTTAGAATGAGCAAATTTTACACCACCTTTGAGGAAGTCTAGTAGGAAAGCTCAAAGTAAAAGGCTAAAAGGTCATGACAAAAGTGGCTTTAAATGTGAGGAGACTTAACTCCCCTAACAAATAAAAGGTATCATAAGACTATTTTCTTTCATTAAAGCTTGCAAATGGTCTTTTAAAGACCAAACTGAAAGTGGAAGGCAAAAACTTATGGCTCTTAAATAATAATTGGAGAATTATTTCCAATCATAAGAGAACACAACTATGACAGGATTATGGTAGGTTATGATCCTTGAATGATAGAAGTCTCAAGTTATCACATGAATGATCAAGTAATACATCTCTTTATATCTCTAAATTAGAGCAGGAAAAATGTTGCATTAGTTTCATATATTAAGTAAACTTAGCATTCCAGAGAATAAAACTTTAAAGACACTTAGATTAGATAAGCTTAACTATAGGATACCTATGAATCTTGATAGGGGATTTTAATTGCACTTTATATTCATCAAAGACCCAAGGAAGCTTGGGTTCAAAAGGTATTTACAATGAATTTAGAACATACTTATGCAAAAAGAACTGATCTAAAATACAAAAGGAGGACATTTCACCTAGAACATTAAGCAACAAGGAAAGTGGTTCCTAAGAAGGATCCTCGATAGGGCTTTGGTAAACTATCCTTGACTATAGGAGTTTATAATAGTAAAGCTCTATTCAAGCACTTATCAATGCAGAAGCTATTAAACGCATCACCCTTTTTAAGATTTTTTTAACTATAGTTCAAATCTAGAAGGTTTTTAAGAGGTTATTGAGAAAGGCATAGAATTGCAATTAAAGTATTTCAAGAAACTTAGTTCAGTCAAATAGATCCTTAAAAAACTACATTTGTAATTAGAAACAACAGATATGACATTAATAGTAAGAAGCAACTTCCTTTTAGAGCTCAAGACAACCTTTATAGAGATCCCCTAAATATGGAAAGCATATAGGAAGAGAAAAGATCTTTTAGATAATATATTAAAGCCTCAAATACTAATAGCTCAAATACAATAAGATTTACAACTTGAGAAATGCCAATAGGGAAAGGATATAGAGAAAAGAGGATCTAAAAAACTGAGGTCTATGAATACTTTTAGACTACCTTGGGTTTAACTAGGATAGGTAATTAATCTACTTAAGTCCTAAAATCCTTTCTCGCTAAAGCATTATCTAGATCTCAAATGTAGGAGTTACAAAGACCTTTTACGGAAGAGGATGTTGAAGCTACCATAAAGAGTATTAACTCGAACCTTAAAAAAAAGCAGTAGGGCTAGATGGGATGAATGGATTCTTCTTTAGAGAAGTTTGGTCGTGGGTAAAGGACAAAATGATTAAATTTATTTCAGAGTTCTTTAACAAAGGAAGGTTGCTTGGTGAAATTAATAAAACTAATCTTTGCATAGTCTTTAAGGTTCCAAATCCCAACTCTCTTAAAGACTAGAAACCCATAACTTATTATAATTCCCTATACAAAATCATCTCTAAATTCTTGTTTCAATGAACAAGAATATCCCAACTTCTTTAATAAGAAAATCCTAAGTTACATTTATAGATTGAAGGTCCATTGGTGATAGCCCAAGACCTACTTTAGGGATTTCACAAACTTAATAACTTAAAGAACTGCATCTTAAAGTTAAACTTCGATATAGCTTTTAACATAGTTAGTTGGGATTTTCTTATTCAAACTCTTCAAGCTTTTAGATTCCTCCTCTAAATTTTCATTAACTAGACAGAGCAATGCCTTGTCACCACTTCCATCTACTTGTTAATTAATAGAGAACAAACCAAAATTATTAAAGGAAGGAGGAGGATTAGGCTGTGGAATCCTATATCCCCTACCTTTTCTCTTTATGCATGGAGGCGTTATTAAGACTTACTACTTTCAACATTAAAAAATAACTATCATTCAAGTTCTATGGTAAATGTATCTAACTTAGATTATTTAACTTGATATTTGCAGATGACCTCCTCATTTTTTTGCAAAGAGGATCCCTCTTCTATTAAGCTCCTAAAGAACTCCATTAACTTTTTAAGCAGTCCATTAGGTTTCTATATCAATCATAACAAGACTTCCTCCTACTCTCTACTTTTATAGGGCTTATAAACAAAGAACTTGCATTAGTAACTGAGTTGTTGGTTAATGAACCTCTATTTAGTTACCTTGGAATCCTAATTTGAACTAAGAAACCTTCTTATACAGATTGTCAAGCATTGTATGACATAATTAGTAGAATAATAAGGTACTGGAGCAATAGAAGCTTATCCTACTCTAGGAGACTTCAATTTATACAATCAGTAGTAAACAACCTTTATATATATTGGCTATCCTATATGGTGCTTCCCAAAAAGAAATCTAAGGACATAGAAAGACTAACTAAGAATTTTCTATATTTAAAAGACCTCCATAACCCCTCAAGGTTAAGATAGAATGGACTAAAATTAGGTTACCAAAAGAAGAACTTGGTCTAGAAATAAGGCCAATGAATGCCACCAATAAAGTGTTTTTTATCCAAGAGAATTTAATGCATTTTCAATAACAGAAAAAATCTTTAAGTTAGATTCATAACTATTATATGGAAAAAAAAGTTGATAGAAATCAATGCAAAATCAAACACTTTGTGGACTATGCAATAAGCTCTTAAGCTGAGAAACATACTATTCAAGGAACTTAAATTCAAAATAGATAATGTTGCCTCTAACTAGATGTGATTCAATAATTAGAGGCATAGAGGGCCTTTATATCTTATAGCTAAGGTTTGGAATCTAAGGCATATGATGAAACCTAAGGCTAGAGTGAATGAGGTTATCAAAGACAATACATAGAACTACAAATTCAAGGGATTCTCTAACTTTTAAAGTCTTGTTCCTAACTATTTGCTCATCCAGCTTCTTGATGATAGGGTGGTTTGACTCAAACACAACTCAGGTTCTTTCACAAATAAAACATGTTATCAGGTTTTCAGAGATAAAAAAGAGGGGGTCACATGGAATAAGCTAGTTTAGTCCAAATCAAACTCCCTCAACAAATCTATAATTTAATGTTTGGCTATTAAAATAGATTGAATGCCTTGGACAAACAAAAAAATTCCATAGTTTCAAACAATAATTTCCCCCTTTACAATTCATGTAGTAAGACAAGGGAGCACTTCTTTTTTTAATGTGAATATTTAACTATACTTTAAAGAAAAATGCAAGAGTTTTATAGAAGCTATTGCAATGAGAGGGAATGAAAAGGAATAGGAGCTTAAGTAATGAATAAGCCTCACTTAACTGAAAGGGATCATGCTCTTGTCAAGAAGGCACTTAGTTATGCAATATGTGTAATTTATACCCTAAGAAATGGAAAAAATATTCAACAATAAGAACTTAGATTGATCAAATTTTAGCAAGAATTCTATTAACTGGATAAAAATATCTCCTAGTTAATATTGAGTAATTCAAAATTACCTCAAGCATAGCCAACATGTGGAGATTAGATTAACCATACTAAGTCAGGATTATACTCAAACAAGCTAAACCCTTTGAATAACTGAAAAAGGAGCTCATATTTGACAATTGGAATATAATGCACCAACACTTATACTGTCTAGCTGCTGAGGCCTCAAATTTTATAAAGAATACATTAGTTAGATTATAGTATAGCTAAAGATCTTTGGTCTTGATCTAAAAGCTAAAATGTTAGTTAATTAGAATATTCTATGCTCTTTAGATTTTTTAATCGTTATTCTTATTTTTGAATATAATTCATTTTAAGAACCCCTTGATCTGTCAAAATGAATATACCGTATTAGTGTTTGAAATAATTAAGCATAACTTTTATTTATTACTCTCTACATGTGTAGAGGGCATATCATATACAAAGAAAAATTCATCTAATGAGTTCTTATCATAGTGTTTGAAATACTAAAAAGAAATTAATTTCTTATAATAAATGTTAACATTAATCTCTTTTCACCAACCTAATTGATACACATCTTATCATAGATTAGTGCAACTCATTACTATGTTTAAATGAGTCTAAATTTTTTTATTAGTAATTAAGAAGTAGTTTGATCCTTTATTTATGGAAATCAAGTAGGAGCATTGTTAACTCCTAATAAAAAATTAATCGAGGTTTTTAGGAAGTGGTTTAATATAAATAAAAGTATGATTCAAACAAACTGCACACAATAGTTCAGTCTTTATTTTCTTTTGTATTTCTTGATTGAGAAATAATATTCAGTTTCTCCAAATTGTTTATTTTGTGCATCCAATTTATATTTACTCTTTAAATTTTTGTTATAGTATTAGTGCTTGGTTGCTTATCAAGTATTTGATATTAGTACTCAAGAAAGATGAATGGTGGAAGCGCTTCGTCTAATGTTTACGTCGAAAAGCTCATTGGTAACTTTTATAATTATTGGATTAGATATGATTTGTAAGACTTTTTCTCTAGTGATGAAGTGATAATTGCAGCAGATAATTCCTAAAATGATAAGTTGCGACAGAAATAGAAGATCAAGTATGAGAAAGCCTTATTTGCTTTGTAGACATCAATTAGTAAAAACTACATATATTATGTTTACGATTAAAAGACACTTGGAAATTTGTTTATCAAGAAAATATAATTAGACTATAATAATGAACTAGCTGCGACAACTCAAAGTAATTCTTTAATTGAAGAATATTTCTTAAAGTCAAGAATCTGGTGCTGAAATTTCAAAATTGGATATAGATAAGTCAACAAGTGAGAATTGTTTATATTTATATCTTATTTGTGGCTTAAGAAAAGAGCTTATGCCTTTTGTATCTTCCATACAAGGTTGGGTGAATCAACTTTCGATTTTTAAGTTGAAAATTTTTCTTTCAAATTAGAAAGCTTTGGTGAAACAGATGATAATCAACAATAAACCTCTTCCAAAAACAAAGGATGTTCTTTCTATTAAATAGAAAAGGAAAAGAGTTCCTCCTCGAAGCACTCTATAAGTGATAAAAATCAATAGAAGCCTAAGGAAACTTCCAAAACTTATTATTTCTAGTAGGAAAGCTTGGACACATTAATGAGCTTTTCAGGTGAAGGTGGCATATGATTGATACAAAAAAAATAGGATACAAAAAGTCAAATTATTGAGTCAAATTATGAGAAATAGAAGGAAATATGACATAGGAAAATAATGAATTTCAATAACCAAATAGGGAAATTAAAGTTATTAATCAACCAATAAATGTAGCTTTTGTTATACATCAGAGATGCGTTTACAAATGCTAATGGTTTCATTGACTACAATAAATAATGGATTCTAGATTCTGGATTTCTTATCATACAACGAGAAATGTTGCGCCATTATTTGATGTTCGTCCATACTGTGGGAAGAAGGTTGTCAAGACAGTTGATAATTTATTACATCGTGTACTAAAAGAAGGTGACTTAAATGATGTAGGTATATTCCTTAAGGATGTCTATCACATTTTAGGCTTAAAGAAAAATCTTGCTTCAATCTTTTAGATAATAGATTCAAGAAGGTATGCTCTTTTAGGTCCTAATGACATTCAAGTTCTTTCAACTATGAACCATATTGAAATTGACATTTTGTTCATTTTAAAAAGAAAAGAACCTCTATGTATTTTCTGTAAGTGAATGCATATATTAAAAAGGCAGGTTAGATTACACAAGTTACCTACTCTTAATGATCATAGCGAACCGGAAAAAAAGGAGAAATTGACTATGACACATTCATTGAAAAAAAAAACCTTTTTATAGCAAATCATTTATTAAGAAAAATAAATAAACTTAACACAAAGGTAGAAAAGTTCAAAACTCTGGCATGCTCATTTGGGTCATTTGATGTATAATAATTGGTCAATTTAGACCTTTTAAGGCTAACAAGAACACCTAGTATATAAGTCTAAAATTATGCGATGGTGATTATAGACAAATTTGCTCAGTTCATTTGGATTTATTTCTTGGAACACAAAAGTGAGGCTTTCCTCAAATTTATTCAGTTTAAGAATAACATGGAGAAAGAATTAAAGGTACCAACAAAGTGCTTGTGCACCAACAATAGAGAAGAATTTATGACTAATCATTTTTGGAGTATTGTAGGGAACATGAGCTTAACTCCAAATGACTTGTCTAGACATCCCATGATAAAATGGGGGTTACTGAATGTATGTTAGCTTATTTAACATTTGTGTGTTTATCTTGATTACATGAAAAAGGCCTTCAAAATTATGGCTTGTAGCTTTCCATATTATATGTCATGTCATAAATCAACTACCATTATAATCAGAAAACAAATCGTCTATTTTTTAATGACTCTATCATCTTAAACCTGATGTGAGTTATTTTCAAGCTTTTAGATATATTTTTTATGTTCATATATTAAAGCATAATCAAACTGAACTTAATTTAAAGGCTACATGCTTCATTTTTTAGCTATGATACTCTACTAAAAAGGATGGAGATGTGTGGAAAACAAAGAAGGTTATTATTTCATGTGATGGTTTCTAATGAAGTACATCTTACAAGTTTGATGCAATTTAAGGAAAAAGTGTCATTGATCTTCCAATTTTTTATGATGATTCTATAATTAGTGATGGAAGGAGTATGTTCTTTCATCTAAAGAAACATTCAGCTAAATGAAGTCATCAAGGTTGTCCCATAAAGATCAACAAGATAAAGAAAGCAACCAATTTATCTAGCTAATTATGAAGTTCAATCAAATCAATTTTCTATTTTTTCTTGTTTCTTTAAGGAAGATTTATGTGCGGATGAGTTAAAAATGAAAAAATGAAGCTAAGGAGATTTCTAAATGGTAAGAAGTGACGCAAGATGAAATTTCAGCTTGAAATAAGAATTGCACGTGGGAGTTTATTCCAAAATTGAAGGATATTGATTTAGTTATTAGCAAATAGATTTAAAAATTAAAGAAAAAAGGTTAATGGTTAAATTGACATTTATAAATATTGTATTGCTGCTAGTGGGTTCTCTGAGACATAGGATAAAGATTATGATGAGATGTTTAGTCTTGTTGCTAAAATAGTAAGAGTTCACAAGTGCTAACAAACGTTGGAAATTATGACAAATAAATGTAAAATATGAATTTCTTTATAAAGAGCTAGATCATGATATCTTTATAGAATAAAATCAAGGTTTCCTTTTTAAAGAGTTCCTAAAATATATCTACCAACTGAATATGATGATGTATGGCCTCAAGCAAGTTTTATGTACATGTTTAGTATGGTAAGATTCCTTAACATCTTGATTTATGTGGTTTTAAATCTTCAAATACTAATATAAGCTTATTCATTAGGAAAAACACTCACTATATGCAATTTGCTCTTATTGTATATTAACGGTATGATTGTCACAATAATAATACTGTTGAAATTATTTATTTTCGCTATGATTTCTAGAACAAAAAGTTTTGGGTGAAGTCCATTGTTTTCTTAATTTGGAAATTGAAAAATCTAATGAATATTTTGTCTCTAAAAAAGGATATGCAGCAACTTTATTATAATAGTTACATATGGGGAATTAAAGACCATTTCTATAGAATCTTGCCTAAAATTATTTAAAAATAAGGGAAAGCCATTAGAAGATGTAACACTTTTCTGATAAAATTAATGGTAGTTTATTATATTTAACTTTGGATCAACCATTTGAAAGTCATTTAATTGCAACAAAGATGATTCTTCATTATGTAAAAAGCACTCATATTTATAAATTAATGTATAAGAAGTTTATGTCATTTTCTTTAAGTGACTTTATAGATGCAAACTGGCTTGATGACCTAAATGACAAACATTTCATAATATAATTCTATTTTATTATAAGTTCTATTGCAATTCTATGATGCAGTAGAAAACAAATTACTATGCTCTTTCAAGTTGTGAAGTAGAATATAAAGCAATTACTATGGCCACTAAAAAATGTTTATGGCTTAAGGGTCTTATTCAAGAAATGGTTTCTACTTTCAACTACTCAGTTCCCACTTGTTGTGATAATGAAAATGCAATAAAGCTTGCTATAAATCTAGTGTTTCATGCACGCATAAAACACATTGAAAATTGCTTCCATTTTGTCAAAGAGAAAGTGCTAACTCAATATATTGAGCTGCATAAAATATAAACAAAAGAATAAGACATTGAAATCTTCGCTGATGCATTTGTCAAAGCCATATTTAAAGTGCCTTGGTGAGGCTTTGGGCATTATTGATAGTAAGTTTACCCTTAAAGGGAATATCACAAATAAGTGAAACTTACTTCTTTATTTGAATGGGTTTAAAACTGTTTCTTTTTCTTAAGAATCAATTAGTAATTTTGATCCTTTATTAGCAAAAATGAATTGGGAGTATCGTTAACTCCTTTTATTAAAATTAGTTGAGTTTTTAAGAAATATTTTAGTATAAATAGAAATATAGCACTTCAGTCTGTGTTTTCTTTAAAATTTTTTGATTAACTAATAATATTCAACTTCTTCAAATTATTTATTTCATATACCCAATTTATATTTAATTTTAAATTTGTGGGTAGGTAAAATTAAATCTAATGTACCCTTTGTGTAAAAAATTGTTAACCTACAAAAATTGTAAAGAATAGGAATTTCAAAATGACAAAGGCTATGTTTCTACTTTAAAAGTTTGTACTAAATAATTCTAATATTATCTCACAAAGTCACTCTAATAATAAATAAAGATTAAAAATTTACCAATTTAACTAGTTTTTTATGTTAACAATTGGATTTATTTGTTTCCTTCATAATCAAAATTAGTTTTACTAAATTTGGTTTCAACTAATTTTATATTTCCATTTATCTTTTCAATTTTAGGTAATTGAAGAAGGACCTTTTTATATATGATCCTTCACTCATATCCTAGTTTGTCAAAGTTTCTTATTAAAGACCAAGTCCTCGATAAGCTCTAGTAGGTCATATCGTTCATAATCACCTCCCCCAATTCTTCTTAGGCCTTTCTCTTCTCCCCAATTCTTCTTAGGTCTTCCTCTTCTTTTCTTATAGACTCTAAATACAATCTTCTCACATCTTCTCACGAGGACATCAGGATGTCTCCTTATAACATGTCCGAACTATCTAAACCTTATCTCCCAAATTTTACTATCAATATTAGCCACCCTTAACTTGTCTCTTACCACTTCATTCCTAACCTTATCTTTTCTTGTAAGGTTACATAGCTAGTTAAAATGAAGCGTTAAGGTTAGGATTGAAGTAGTAAGAGATAAGTTGGAGGTAACTAGCATTGATAGTAAAATGAGAGAGATAAAACTTAGGTGATTTAAACATATTAAGAGAAGATATCATGACATCTTAGTGAGAATATACGAGAAGATTGTACTTAGGGGCTATAAGAGAAGAAAAGGAAGCCCTAAGAAGAATTAAGGGAGCTAAATAGGAGTGATATGACCTTGGTAAATAAGATACGGGTGGAGGACCCTACATAGAGAGATCCTTGTCTTTTGAACCTTTTTCTTTGATTCTTGCATCTTTTAATTAGCCTAAACATTTTTGTGTATTGCACTTATTCCTTTAGATATTTTATTTATTTGTATTTGTATTTTTTTAATTGCTTGTTTGTCTTATTTACTTATTTGTTTTTGCTTGTTTGTTTGTTTATTTTTATCTTTATCTTTATTTGCTTTTTTATTTTTTATTTATTTTTTATACAATTATTTGTTTATGTATTTGTTTATTGTTTTCTTCCAACTGTTTAAAAAAATCTTTTGTTTCTGTGGGTCTATCAGAAATAGTTTCTCTATTAACTAGGACTGAAGGTGCATATTTTTTAACCTCTCCAAACCTTGCGTCTCAACAAAAATCCTAATATGACGTTGTTGTTATTGTTTTTAATTTTAAGTAATTTTTTCTAACTTTAAACTTCAGTTTTACAAATAAGTTAATTGATCGTTTACTAATCAATGCTCATGTTGAAAATAACTTCATAATGCAGTAATGATTGTGTTATAATCATTTACGAATACTGAAATTTTATACAGAAGCTATTAATATATATAACATATTTATCATAACTGTAAATAAATTTTATATAACTATTTCTATGCCAACCACCATTTATTGATATATCATTCTAACCAAACTATATAAATATTATACTAATTAAGAAAGACTATAGGTTTTTTTTTTCTTTTTTGATGATCTTCTTCTTTGGTTATGAAATAATAATAAAAAAGTCAATTACACCAAAGCTTACTATCTTTGTTTTCTAAAATTTTTTCATAATTTGATTCTAATTGAGGTTTGATAATTCCTAACTAGAACATCCATAAACAATTTACTCTATAATTTTAGTAATTCTATAACAAGAAAAGAATTTGACATTTTCCAATAATATAAAAAAATTCTATTAGTTATTAAATGATTTTAATCTTTAAAATTAAAATTAAAAATTTAATGTCAACAAGCATCAATGGATCTTAACATAATTAACCTTAGAGATTCTTCCAACTTTTAAACGAGAACTTACTAATAAAAAAAGTATTAAAAGTTCAGATTAAGACCAAATTTATATCTTGTTACGTACTGGGTATAATAAGTTATGCCATGCTATGAATATGTTGCAGAAGCATTTTTTTATAAATACAGATGTCTTTCACTTTATTCAAAACAATTACGAGCTCTTAGTGAAAAAAGATGTCTTATGCGTAAGTTTCTAGCATCATTGAATATCTCCGATGCTATTAACAAATTGAGGACATTGTGAATCTCATGTTTGAGCCAAAAAAGAACAAGATATAAGAAGCAGAAAGGGACAACCAGCGTAACGCAATATGACGGGCATTTGATTTTGAAAATAAATTTCAATATTTATGGGGGGCGTTGGGGATATTCACTTGGAAAAGATGGCTAGAAAGAAGATTTTCATATTTTAGGAGGTCCAATAGCAACTCTACTCTGATGCCTCTCTCCTGCATTTATGTGGGGTCAATACCTACAGCCAAAGCCAAAAGCTGTTGGTGAAGAAAAGGCAAGACTTTGTGCTCAAAGGGGAAAGCTTTTCTGAGCTTTGTAAGTTCTTAAAGGCATGTGTGCAAGTTGCATGTAGTTGATGGATGTCTTGTTGTTTCCCTTGTTTCGAGGGAAGAGTAAGTGTATTTTCTCATGACCTTGTTGTTAATGTGCATGCATGTCCTGAGGTCTTAAATTTTGGTTGTCTCAGAGTTTAATGAATTTCCCAGTTCCGCATCTACTTCTTTTCCATCTTCATCTTTGTTTCCTTCTTCTTCTTTCATTTTCTTCCCGAATGTTTTGAATTTTTTTCTCCTTTCCTGTCTATTTTGTGAGGATTCCATTTGGGTTTCTGTCTATTTGTCGATTCATTCAAACCAGCTGGAGCAAGGGAGACATTTTATCTTTGAATAAGTTTTTCCTCGCTGCCAAGCTGATGTAATAATATACTTAATACTCATGGTTCAGGATCATCAACTCGGCATCTTCTCTAAAATTTTGAACTTTTTTTCCAATTGGGTCTTTTGTGATTTTTAATTAGATTAGCTGATTTAATAGTATGCTGGAGGAAGACTCAACTTGTATTACATGCCACCAAGGAAACGTCCGCGTTAAATAGGGTGTTCTTGTGAACAAACTTTTGTGGACTGGTCAATGGTTTGGTTTTTTTGTTTGAATTTTATGATTTTAGAAGGTGCCTTCATCAGGCTGATCTTGTTCAACTTAATGTCCAACTTACACAAGGTTTACGAGCAAATTAGTGTTTTTTTCTCCTGCACATCGGCATCAGATCAAGTATTCATGAGTTTTGATATGAATTAATGTTCTGCAGACTTGGATTGGATGCTGACAAGGAGTGATCACCGAAACTTGTCGGCAGCCTGAGAAACGATGCCAAACCAGCTATGGTTTGCACTGCTAATGATTTATCAGCATGGAAGGATTTCCCAAAGGGCCTCAGGGTCCTTATTCTTGATGAGAACAGCACGTCTGCTGCTGACATAAAGTCTAAACTCGAAGCAATGGACTATATTGGTTAGAGTTTTGATTCCCCTTTTCTGTAATTGGTTATGTGGATACAACTTCTCTTTCAAGAAGTAGAAATTCTGGTGACATTTTTAAGTTTATTTCATCCAACTTTTCTGCTTTATTAGTCCCCATTCTTTCCCCCATAAGGGCATCCTTATTCTCCCTTTTCTTTACCATGTGTTTGGTTCTTTTTGCTTTTATTTTTGAAGCTTGTTGCACGGAGCTTACAACTGATAGTGATAGAACTTAGAAGCCTACTTCCTTCTTTGGGGGTACATATAGTGATGATAGATGCTTATGAATGGAGCATGTCTGTCCAAAAACTCAAGTGGAACATAAGCATGTCATTTTAGATGATAAACAAAAGTGACAAAAGAATCTGCTCTATCAGAAATGGTGACTATTTATGATGAAATAACTTATAAATTTTCTTGTTTTTTTACAATTTCCTGTAGTGATTTACAGCTTGATTTGGTCCCAATGTGAAATGGAAAGCTAAGGGCATTTCAATTATTGATTTACTTGTTTCTCAAAATGATTTCATTCTTAGTTGCAGACTTGACCATTTACTTCCATTTTTCAATTCTGTTATCATTGTTTTTAAATTGAAAATTTGCGGATTATAAGGGAAGATAAGATGACTTTGTCCTACATAATTTTATTTTTCGAATTTCGGTTCCCTTTGTACTATTACGTTAATCTCTTGTATTTCTTCTAAGAAATAGTGGTCACTCTCATTAAAGACTTCCTCTGTTTGTAGAATAACATTGCAATTTCGTTGTTTCAGTTTTCACTTTCTGCAATGAGAATGAAGCAATGTCAGCAATTTCAAGCAAATCTGAAAGCTTCCACGTTGCCATAGTTGAGGTAGTGACCTCATTATAGACCTCAAAATGATTTGTTGCTTTATCAATATGTTGTAATGCCCTATTTTTTATTTGCAACATGATTTGTAGTGTTATCAAGATTTGCTTTCATCCAACTGTATTCTTTTAAATATCTTACTTGATGAGCACGAATATGACTTGGATTATTTGACTGGAAAATGCCATTCCAATGATCTGATTGGTCTCAGGTGACTTCAAGCGACAGCAGTGGGATTTTCAAGTTTCTAGAAAATGCTAAGGACATGCCAACTATTAGTAAGTTTAAAGCCAAAATACTTATGTATTCCAATATGTACATATTACATCATGGCAGAAACTGGATTTTAGTGAGAGCAATTTATCTCATATTTTCATTTATATTATATACATTACTCTTTCTTTTACCTTGGATTGCGAAGTTAATTAATTTTAAGAAGTCACAAAAATTATAGTTGAAAAAGGTTCTCTTCCACATAAAACTAAACTTACAGCTTCTAATACTGTGCAAACTCTGTTTTCTCCCAGTGACTTCAAATATTCAATGCCTGAGCACCATGATGAAGTGCCTAGCTGTAAGTTTTTAACTCTAGCATGTAATTGTGCACGTAGATTCACGTGCATAACGCATGCCACTAGAGCATATGGACTTTCTTTTTTTTTCTGTGTCATCCCATCTAATAATGTACTCTTGAGCTTCTGTTTTTGCTGGTCGTTGATTAAAATTGTATTTCCACTTGTTGCACAAATTATTGAATTTCATTTGAACTTGATGCTCGGATTATATTTTTCATAGGATTGCTAACGAATTCCATTTGACAATTTATTCAGCTTGGCGCAGTTGAGTTCCTTAAAAAACCAATCTCGGAAGACAAACTGAGGAATATATGGCAACATGTGGTTCATAAGGTCCTCAAATTGGTTGGTTTACTTCATGTAGGCTATTAGGGTTGAAAGGTACAAATAGGAAAGCATTAACTTAGTTAGTTCTGAGCAGGCATTTAATGCAGGAGGCGCTGTGGTCTCCAAATCACTTAGGCCTATCAAAGAACCTGTAGTTTCCGTGCTGCAGCTCAAACTGGAGAACGAAGAGTTAGCTAATGAAAATTCAGAGACAGAGAACAATGTGTCTTTGGCTACTGAAAATGACCATGAAAAATCACCGGGTACTTATAAGTATCCTGCTCCTTCAACCCCACAACTAAAACAAGGAGGCAGGTTACTTGATGATGGGGATTGTCAAGTTCATACTAATTGCTCAATAGAAAAAGAGTCACTGGGAAAAGAAGAAGAATCTAAATCTGTGGAAAATACTTGTACGATTATTGAAGGATCTCCACAGGTGGAGCATCCAGAAAGTTTGGAAGAGACTGTGGTCAAAAAGGAGGATGACTTGGCTGATGGGACCAATAACAGAAACAACATATGCCAATATGTCAAAAACAAAGACATTCTCAGCAATTCTAGTGGTAGTGAAAATGGATTCAAATTTTCCGTTCATCACAGTGCTACTCGAGTAAATCGAAAGAAGATGAAGGTGATTAAACTTATATGGTTTAGGAAATACCTTCTGAAGATTTTCCTATTTACTCCCTAGTTCTGATTTTTTACATGCTCCACATTGCTCTACATTTATGGAGTTATCATTTTTAACAAATTTCAGAATATGGAATCGCTACGTTGTATTGTAGACTTTTGCTAATTCCTTAGGTTCTTTTGTTTATCATATAATTTTCCAAACAACACCATCTTGTTCCTTCATTTCTTCGTTCCTATTTTCTCCTGTAATACCATTATTTTTTAATATCTTTATATATTACATCCATGTTCTTCCAGAAATTCATTTCGTCTTTTATCATTTTCAGGTAGACTGGACAGCAGAGCTGCATAAAGAGTTTGTGCAGGCAGTGGATCAATTAGGTATAGATCAGGCTATTCCCTCTCGAATACTGGAGCTTATGAAAGTAGAAGGCTTAACTAGACATAATGTGGCTAGTCACCTCCAGGTATGTTAGCTTGTTTTTGTTGTGTTAGATGATGCTCCTGTGGATTTATTTCCGTTGCAGGATAATTTTTGCGACAGTTGCTTCCTTTGCACGCATTCTTCTAGTTTAAAAGTTCATGAAATGATAGCAAAATCTAGTCTTGAGGTTAACAGTCTGTGTTTCAAGTTCGTTTCTCCTTGGTTGTGAACTGCTCTGCTTTTCATGCTATTTCTCATTCACTTAATTTTTTTGGATCGCCCAAAAGGAATGATTCTTTGAACTTGTTCATCTTATTTGTACAGAACACCTAATATTATGCTGGTAGCTAACAAGAGTGATCTTTCTGAGCAGAAGTATCGATTGCATAGAAGACATATTCTTCCTAAGGAAGATGACAGAAGATGGCAGCGGCAAGGAGATCAATTACAACGGAGTTATTATCTGCAGAAACCAATCATGGCCTACCCTCCATATCATTCCAATCACAGCCCTCCTCCAAGTCCATTCTTCCCTATGTGGGGAACTGCTACTAGTCACCCAGCTGGTGTTCAAATGTGGGGTCCATCTGGGTATCCTCTATGGCCACCAGCAGATGCTTGGCATTGGAGGCCTTATCCCGGGGTAAATTCTCATTTTCCAACATTGTGATTGATATATTTGAATAGCTGTACACATGGCATGTATCACATCTTCATGTTTCAGATGCATGCAGATGGTTGGGGTTGCCCTGTGATGCCTGCACATCAGAGTCGTTTTTCTTATTTACCTCAAGTAAGAATTCAGTTATAAAGTTTGATCATGATTACAGGCAAAGTGAAACGTATACAGGCAGTGGACATATCTAGAATTAGAGACATGCCACTAAGATGACTAAAAGTTTCATTTTTGTTTGTGGAAAATGCAGAACGCTTCAGATTTTTATGGTACTTCTGCAGTTAACAGCAGTACAATGCCGCCAAATTCTGCTGACCTACATCCAGTAAGATAATGCCTTACTCAGTATGTTCTTCTAATTTATCTGGGACCTTAAAATTATTATATAATGTTAATCAAGTCTGTAAACTCTAAAAGTTCAGGAGTTGATACTAATTTTGTTCTAAGGTTCAGTAAATCAAGGGCGTATCTCACTTTGCTACATCTTTTCCAGTTCTTAAGAATGAACCTAAGAATTCATAGGAAAATTACACTCTCCGAACATCAAATATTAGGAATGATGTACTACTCATCCTATATTGCCAATTATATGATAGGAAATTTCTATATTAATCTTATATTGCCATATGCCGTATGATATGAAATTTCTTCAACACGATCCTGCAAATACATGTCAAAGTCTCAAGGACATGCACTTAAGTTCTGATCTTGAAGCTTATTTTGTACTAAATAAAGCTAAGGATGGCTTTGATAATTGTTTTGGGATATGTTGAACTTTTGCAGGCGGATGAGCTAATTGACAAGGTAATGAAAGAGGCAATCAGCAAGCCATGGCTACCGTTGCCCTTAGGCCTGAGGCCTCCATCAACTGATAGTGTGCTATCCGAGCTCTCCAAGCAAGGCATTTCTACAATTCCACCCCACATCAATGGCTGTAATTCTTTGTGAAGTGTCTTAACGTCACCAGATCATGCTTGATAAGGGTTCACCTTTCCGTTCACCAAAAGTTAAGACAGTTTCAGCGAACCATGTTTATGATCCATCAGGCAATTTCTTAACCAGCACTTCTGGCACATAACATGCAACCTTCATTGGTTTAGACCATATTGTAGAATGGAAAAATTAAATCCACCTATGTCTGTTCATTCCCTTTAGTGAATTTTACTTGTGCAATCTGCTGCATTTCTAAGAGAGAGTCAGGCATGGGGTGATTGTCTAGTGTCATCTATCTTAATCGGGCAGTTATCGTGCCAATTACTGTTTGTACAACATGAAGTGTCCACAAAGGCGATTTTATTTAAGTTCAATCCCCACGGTAGTTTGTCAGGTACGACCATTTTCAGGTAGGCAACGTGACTGGCTAGGCAAGGGCCAAGTAAGTGCATTGAGAAACCCATGTGAAGCTCGTGGTTGCAAATAGATTATAGCAAGAGGCAGAATGTCAGCTGAATGTTGTTGGCCTTGTAGGTGTTCTTAATTTTTGTTGATATTCGTATTGAACAGCTTGTATATGGGCAACATTGGTGGTGGGATCATATTCTCTTGGAGTTGGTAAGGGCCGGGGCTTATGCCTACTTTGTATTGTTGTGTAATAGTGGAAAACTGGTGGGGTTGAAGACAATATTCTGGTGCCATAGGACTCTCTGGATAAGGTTGACATGGAACCTTAATGGATGTTGACTTGTGATTTATTTATACAATATTCTGGTGCCATAGGACTCTCTGGATAAGGTTGACATGGAACCTTATTGGATGTTGACTTGTGATTTATTTTTCTGTTTAATCATTTAATAATGCAAGAGTTCAATAGTAACTTGGCTTTTCTTTGAAGGTTTTATGTAATTAAGATTATCAGTTTCCTTCCTATGGGCCACAAAGCTTTAAGGTTCATTTGCATTTTCAGTGTAGTCGTTGTAGAAGGTATATTTAGCCGTCACAACACAAAAGCAATAAATAACTGAAGTTAACAATGCATCAAAGAAATATAATCCTATTTGGGATCAATTGTTAGGGAATTGGGATGGGGTTCTGTTATATTCTTGAGTCAAGGATCGAGTCACGGGGCGATGAACTACGACGTCTCCCTCAAAACCTGTGACCTTGCCTTTGTTACGATTCCTTCCTCTTGATGAACCTACGGTGACTAGAATAGAAGACTCGTCAGAGGGAGCCTATACCTCAAGACTCGTTAGAGAGAGTCTCAACCTCACGAAATAACTGAGATAAAATTTTGCTTGTTTTATTTCATAATCTTCAGCCTATTATATAGGCTTACATGATATAACGAAATCCCAAAATAAGTTCCTACTGTATTGGAAATAAAGCAATCCTAATACAACGAAGCTACTAATACTTACAGAAATTAGTTATAGAAACCAATCCTTTAATTTATGGATAAAAACTGAAATAAGTAAAAGAATCTGTATCCTAAGAAGTTTGCCGCAACTCAACTCTCTGTTATCCTAAGAACTCTGCCGCAAATTAACTTTCTCTAATATCTCTAGTCTTATGCCTCTGTCTGCAATAGTGCTGGCCCACAAAGGCATCCACAACAGGTTCAAGTGTTAAGTAATGGATTTTGATCTTGCCCACAGGAAGAATTATAAAACTTTTTATTATTTAATTTTTTTAAAACTAAGATTACTTTAAATTTTATAGAATGATTAATATATAAAAAGTAAGAATGATAATTTATACCTTATTCTAAAATTTGATCATATTATTTTCATATTTCTCGAACTGTATCCAAACTTTATTTATCTTAAACACTGTAGTTGCATAAGTGTTTGACTTTTAATGATATTTATAAAACGAGTTAAGAAAACACTGCAACTATAGCTTAGGTCGAGAGGACATATTCTAATGCTTCAATCTACCTCCAAATACCTTTAACATTGCGAAATTCAGGAAGTGGTAGAATCAGAATAATTCAAGTCAGATATGGTTTCCTATCATTTGACACAAGTCACTTATGCCTAGCTACTCCGTTCTTCTATGACTTATTGTGCTAAATAAGCTAAGCACAATGGATATATTGCACTATATTACTTCCAATTTTATTTGTGTCCTCTGTGAGATAGAGAAGAATTAAGGAATCACCTTTTTTCCCTTGCCCCTTTTCCCAGTTTATATGGGAGAAGATCAAGATTTGTGTCTTATTTCTAAAGTAGGTGCAACCATCGTGGAAGCTCTTGATTGGCTGTTGAAGTTGAACCATACTTTTAGCTACAACAAGCAGATTTATGTCATTCTCCTCCATCAAGGAGATTTAGCGAGAGAGAATCAAACTTTTTTAGATTATTACACGTTCCAGAAATGAGGTTCTCTACTCTCTAATTGTTGGAATCAGAGAGAAACTCCTATATACTAATAGGTCAGAAAGAGTTTGCCCTAATCTAGACTTATCGTGGAGAATCAATTAATATACAGAAGGGGCTAACTATTTCTTTAAAGAGTAGATCGATAAACTTTGCAAGTAAGTACCTGGAAAAGAGGAGTTCTTCCCCTTTTGATGTGTAACGCGCATCTGCAGACTCTGAATACTCCAACAACATAAGTAAAACTTTAGATCCATGAGTAGAGAGGACGTTTAAGAGGTTACTCTGGAAATCATCCATTGACTAAAGTACCTCATTCGGAACTCAACGATTGCTAGTCACCTAATCCCTAATTTGGTAAGGTAGGTGAATAGGGGTAAGACATGATCTACGCTTACCCCATTTTTGTCAAACGCCCCGTATGCTGTTTGTGTTTAAACGTTGTCGTTGCTTTATCTGAAGATATTGATGTATGCTTAATCGTTGTCGTTGCCTTGTATTTGCTTATTTGTTCACGTGTTCATATGTGGACATCTTATGATTAATACAATTCTTTGCTTTTTAAAAAAAAAGCTATAATAGAGAGGGTTAAACAAGGAGTGCTAGTTCCTTTGTAGCTTAGCTTATTTATAATATGATTTGGACATTTTAGTAATTTAATTGAAACTAAATTCTATTTTCAATTTTTAATTAAAATTAAATTTTAATTTTAATTAAACTTTAATTAGAATTATTCATAATTCTAATTAAATACCAATTATGCTCTAATAAGATCCAATATTTCATATTAATCTTTATTTATTAAATACTTCATATTTAATAATAAAATTTCTCAAATTTTACAATCAAGTCCAACTTGATTAAAATATATTTTCTCTCCTCAACCCATTCTTTATATGACCCACTAGGTTCAGAATATGTTGGCAATGGATACAAATTATAATCATAAATCATATTTAAGATCAGTAAATTAAACTCCTTTAATTTATCTTTAATTCTCTAATTAAACAATTTATATCCATAGATTAAGATTAACATTTAGCAACATATCATGACCAACCAAATATTTAGGAATGTCAAAGTGATTTTCACTAACCTTTTTATGCATGATTTTTTTATATAATTCAATCATTTCATCATATAGTATTTTGATTAGACATAAATCATTGAATTAATGTCTACTCTATTTTGAGTCTAATCATAATAATTCTTCCCCATTAGTTATTAATTCAATTAATGACATCTGTAAACTATTTACAAAATATCAGTTAACCTTTGCAAAGGATTTCCTAGATCAATATTAATTGAAAAAATGAAACATTTGCCTAATTACTTTTGGGTGATGAATTATATCTTAATTATTCAACTACCTTCATATAGTTTATACTACATCCAGTGACTACCGACTAAGCTATTCTTGATAGAATATGTAACAAGTAGTATCAAAACATAGTAATCATATACAAGAGGAATTTGGAGATCTCAAGTCAAAGGAATACTTATATAATCATTACAACGAAAATTTTCACAGACATACAAGTAATGTTCCAAATGGATTCTCATATGGGGTTAGGTCAGTAAATTTGTTCTCGAACAAACACCTATATGTTTGTTTAAGTATCTCCAAACTTTAGTTTATAAGATCAACTTTTTTCTTCATATTAAAAATATCAACTTTTTCTTCATATGAAAAAACATAACGTATTCTAATCTTTTTACGTTATATTAATATCCAATCTTGATAGAACAATGCTTAGGAACAATTTAGAGATAATACATAAATGCAATATAAATCTCATAATTATAGTCTTATCATAATTTTATTCGCAATGTATATTTATCTCGTGGACTTTATCATATACATCTAAGTATGTATAAGAAAAAGAATGACTTCAAATTATTTTATCACTAGACTATAATTAATTGATTGGTTGTAACGTATAAATCAACAATCTCCCATTTGTACTAAGCTAACATATCATTATATTACGATCATGCCACTACTGTGTTGTCCAAATGTTTTCAAAGGATATTCAGTTAGCCTTGCATAGTTAGGTTAAAGGTACCATGAGTATCCTTAGCCATGTATATATCAATATATAGTAGTACCTCCAAGTACAGACCAATATAAAAGGGCTTAGAGAGTTTGGCGTTACATTTATAGTGAGCACTTGCTTAAATCTTATAACTTTCATTTTAATTGTCATCATAATTAAGAGAAATTGTCTAAATACATCCTTGGATCTTTAATGAGACCTTAGCTCCTTTTATATACCTAATGACTCTTATATTCCATAATACATTATTGTTTTGAAAAATGAAAAGAACTATATTAAGTTGATTAAAGAACTTATTAATCCAATTAATCATTTTCACCAAATGAAAAATGTCTTATGACTTATTTAGAAACCATTGTTATATTGGAACCTATCCAATCTTAAAATTATATATTTCTAAGTAGAATAGACCTTAATTATGATTAACCTTGAACTCAAATATCATCTCATACATAGAATGATGGATGTCTCTAAAACTTCACAAGTATCAGATATCTCAAATACTAAACATCTTTAGTACAATATTTGTGTACTTGGACTTAGAATAGATAATTAACTTCCAATCTCTCTCAATAGATCTAATTCCCATAATCAAACTATTACCTTTTCATATCCAACAAGAGTTGTTCTTAGACAATTATATTTTTAACATTTGAAAATTATAATTGTTGTTCTCTATAAGCAATATGTCTCTACAAACTCTCACAGAAGAGGACAATTATACTTCTATTAACTTTCTTGTAGATATGATAAATTCACAAACAAACTACTTGAATTTATCATGAAAGTGAAAATTTCAAAGTTTGTATCATTATAACTATGCATCAAATGTATTAACAAAGGCACTAGTTCCATCTTACTCCCTCTACTTATCTTGAGAACCATTTTCCTATAAGTTTGCATTAAAAAATATTTTGTTTAATAGTTCTGTAAGATTATATCCAACCTTTTACATATTTCATAACCTTTTATTATCCAATTTAGTTCTAAATTTGGTCGATAATACATGATTCAACTAAGCATCTAATCTTTAAATCATTAACTTTGACTCTTTTAAAGTCTTATTGTTCCATATCTAATATGAAATCTTTCTAATTGATCTAATTGAAACTATTGAAGGTAAGTCATTGTATTAGGCATCACTATAGAAGAAATAAATATTGCATTATACAATATCTCATACTGTATATTCCTCTTTACATAAAATAATACTTTTATGAATTTAGTTGTGGAGACATTTAGTAAAGAATCTCATTCCTTATAGATAACCAACAAATTTAAAACTCAACATATTGATCTCATCGAAATGCTTTAGTATTCTCAAAGTTTAATTTCTACTTAGATTTAAACTATTTGAAAATTTCAAAATATTTAAAATAATATTTCATTTTATGCATGTGATTATATCATATAAAGTCATTAGTACTCTAGTGATATATTAGTATCATCCTTTTATAAATTGTTATTCCATCCAGTACATCATATGTATAAATTTAACAATTCAATACCATCATCATTCTTTCACCAAAGGTTGATTTTGTTATTCTTTAACTTAAAAAGTTTTATGAGTTTAACACAATTCATAATCTAAAGGATACATATATCCTTGTATGTAATTTTATGATTCTCATTATGTTGATTTAATCAACATGGCATAAAAGGATAGTCTCTATTATCCAACTTTGTATTCTTGCTACTTATGTTAAATATAAGTCTCCTTTGATCAAAAAACATATAAGTTATATAGAAAAATTTTGATCAGCTACTTTTACTCAACAATCTATTTCCTATCATGCATTGAACATTATAGTAATGTTAAATCTGAATTCAGTATCATAGACTCATAAGCATGAATAGAAATATATTTGATATTTATCATAAGAAAATAATGCGATTATTTTTCTTTTAATGACAACTATTATCATATTATATTAAATGCCTTTAATTGTATTATATGTTTACGCTTTTAGTAGGCTAAATTGAGTGGAACAAATTTCATCTATTATACCTTTCAACTCTACCTCATGTAACCTCTTGCATCTTGCTATCATGGTGTTAACATACATCTTACATGTTGTCATCAAAGTTTATGAGATATTAGTCAGCTTAAAATGTCGATACATTTTGTCATCCATATGATTTTGACATATCTCTAAAACTTTAATACCAAATCCTCAATAGGAATTAATAACAATATTACATATTGGACATACAACTTTTCTATAAAAGTTTGAGATCTCTTCTCAAACTTTATCTATGTCTAAGAAATTGAATTAACTTAGTATCACTATGTTAAACAAGGTAAATTCCACTCATAACAAAATATAAAAGTAAGAAAAGCAAGTAATTGATTATATGTTATAATTACCAAAAAATATTAAGACTTCAATCACGTATTTGATTAATCTCACTATCTTATTTGAAATAATAACCCTAACTTCTATTCAGAAAGATTATTCTAATCTTTCTAATGGGCTAGGATCTTATTCAAATTTATTTAATCTTGAGTTTGTTTAATAAACTAACAAAACTTAAATTTGGTAGATAAGACTTTATCAATCACATCTCATATAACTCCTGGATCCGTTAGGTGATATCTCTTGCGAAAATATATCTTATATGTTATAAGCTTACCTCTAAATTCATGTGATCATGAGTTTACTCATCCAAATCACACAAATTTAGTTAAGTAGAATCTACTATCATAAGACTAAATTTAGGAAAGTACCACTAAACCTTCTCACTTAGTATAAATACTTATATTATGTGCATTACGGACAATGTACAACTTTAAGTGTGGGGAAAGGATTCATGATTTTTAATGATTTCTTTAAGCTAATTATAATCATGGTTATACAATTTTATGAACTGATGTCTTGAATTAATTAAAAATTGTCCATCAATACTTTATTTCATTATTGAATATTTATTTGAATTAGTAGGCAAAAGGATGAGAGTTATAATAAAATTGCTTTTATAAATCATATTTTTATCAATCATTGAGATAGTTAAATTGAATGGAAATTGCATACTATTTACACACATTAACCCATCTTTTTGTGAGTTTTTAAGCCTAAGAGCAAAATTTCAAAAATTTTAAAGTTCTTTTATTTCTTTCATGTGTGTTATCATACATAGTGGAATAATTCTAGTACTTGCTTTCATTATACATATTGAGATCATATTTGTTAAATTAAAAGCATTGAAGTGATAAAGACACTTAGATTCAACAATTTGTTTTAACCTATTTCTTTGATAATTACCTTACCCATATATTACCCTTTAGGAATAACCAAGTTGAGCCTTAGCCTTTTTTTATTGATCATACCTAATAATTAACCTTTATCTTATTTTTCTTTGAAGCCTTTTTATTTTTTTGTAACCTAAAGTTTATTTACATTACGTATTTGTTTAAAACTTGAAAATCTTAAAAGGTTCATTACTCCTTTAATTGTGGTACTAAATGCTTAAAATTATGCTTTGATTGAAAAAAAAAAGACAAAAAGGGACATAAGAAAAATTGTGAATAAGTATATGGTACCAATGGAGTTGTAATAAAAGGAACATTATATATTTGTAAACAAGTTTCTTGTAATTTCTCTTTAGTAAATTTGCTTCAATTCAACCTTCTTTATTATCACAACCATACTGTACCTAAACCCTATTACAACCTTTATAAAGGCATTTTAGTTTTTGAGTTATAAATAAGTGGTTGGAGATGTGATAATATTGCAAGCTTATGGTAAGAGTTCTACTATGCATTAATTGAGAGTTTTATATTTTTCACTCTAAACACTTGAGTGCACTGAGTAAAATTTTAGTGAGGGTGTAAAGGTTTATGCTTTTGATTTCAATGCAATTATTGATGTGATTACTATTAATATTGCTTACGAAGTTAATTTTAGGATAACTTCACTCTAATTGTTTATTTAATTCAATATGACATGATGATTTATAGCATGAATGGATAGATCAAGATTAACGAAGGGTAGATGTTGTAAGATTTATAATTTTGATTATGGTTTGCTTGAGGACAAACAAAAGCTTAAGTGTGGGGATGTTTGATAAATGCATATTTGACTATATTTCTTCAATTCAACCTTCTTTCATGAGCTCCTGCTGTAACACCCCACTCCCGAGTGACCCGAACCCGATATCGTTGGTGATATCCGAGTCCGTGCCTCGCGAGGGTGGTGTACTACATCAATCGGTCGGTTGAAACTCAGTATACATTTTTTTTAAAACCATTCATTCCACGTTAGCGCGACAAATACAGTAGACAGAAGAAAATATTTGCAGTAGTTACAATCATTTAATAATATTTTTCATTAGCACGGCAAGTAACCATTTTCAGTTATTACAGGCATCCAATAATAATTTACAATCAGTCAATGTATAAAAACAATAAAACCACAATGTTTATTGAACACCGATTTCGGAAAACAATTCGATAAGACACTAATGCAGACACGAACTGATCCCGACCTCTATCCTTCACTTGCCTA
>JAOQMQ010000005.1:12221450-12232490 GCA_027563845.1 Erythroxylum subrotundum | reverse complement strand
GAGGTCATCACCTAGGGTCATGACGCTCTTGTCGACTGTAGTCCGAACTCACCACGGATGAAAGTCGAGCCAACACCTAGAATTGGTGGGTGTGCACACTAGTTTGGCCGATTAGTGGTGACATATATGATTGTTTTGGCTTATTCTGAGATTTGTTTTTGACGAGATTTGATTTATACATGGGATGTTTTATTTCTACTTTTGTGTACTGGAACTGGAACCTACGTTCATTGGCTGAGTGATTAATAGGCTAGGCCTATGTGGTTCCTAACCAGTATATATTGAGTCACAGGCTAGGCCTATGTATTTCTATGCCATATATGTTCACTTCATAGGTTACCTACACCATCTTGGTGTGCATTGAGTTCTATTTGCGATAAATGTTTTTCCTGCTCACTAAGTACATAGTGTACTCACCCCCCTCTGCTTTCCAACCATGCAGGTTAATTTGGTAAGCTTGAAGCTCTGAGTGTATCATGCAGTCTTTAGACATTATCGGGGCATTACCGCACATGGGTAGTCTCTATTTTGTACTTTTGTTGCATAGTGGCTCATGAGCTGTTTTTATTAGGTTGGTAATGTTGATATGCTTTATGATTTTATAAATTAACTCTTAACTGTCTTGTAGTTTGTAAAAAACCTTATGTATGAACCTTTGGTACTGTTGTTGAGATTGCTTTAAGTGGACTTAAAAGTCTAGAAGTTGTGGTAGAATTTTAATGTGAATATAGAAGTGCGTTTAAAACTGATTGCAGGTGTTTGATTGAGTTTTGAAAATTTTAAAATATAGTCATTGTGTTGCCTAAATGTTTTAAAAAAACATATTCAGTTAGCCTTTCATAGTCAGATTAAGGATACCATGAGTATTTTTAGCCCGGGTATGCGATAGTTGTCATGTGCCCGATATGGTACTGGGTCGTGACATAGCTCGCTGTTGCAATAAGGAGCTATGATTATCCACCACTTGCATATAGTTTTTAATTTCTTCACTCTCCTTCTTAGCTAGGTTCTGATCACTTAGATTATCTGATAGTGAATTATGGATAAATGAGGGCCTTATTCTTGAATCTTCTATCTCATTTTTGGTAATTTGTCCTGTTCTTGCATTCAACTTCTTTAATCCTTGCTTTATAATCTTGAGCTTTTGCAAACAAATAAATTGTTTTGTATCAGAGACCTCAAACTCTAATCCCTTGGAAATAGCTTCTTGGAAGCCCTCCACATTAGTAAGGAAATTATTAAACTTGAAGGGTGTTTAACACTAACCATTTTAAAAATATTATCCATATTGATAAGGGTATGATAAAAAATTCATGGATAAAAAAAAAATGGCTTTAATTTCTAAAAAGGTGATTAACTAATCTACATTCACCAAGGCCCTATCTAACTTTTTCCGAACGAACTACTTTGAGCTTTCTTTATTGCTCTATATGAACCTATGACATTCACATTTTAGATTAAATAGTTCCACATCGTTAGTGCAATAAGGCAGATCTATGTTATAGTTTAGCAAATTATAATTCCCATTAGCCTCTGACCTACAAAGAGTGGAATTGAAATCACCATTGATAATCTAATGTCCTCTAACTGATGCTTTTAATCTTCTCATTGAGCACCATAAATCAGATCTTTGGGAAGTTGTATTAAAATCGTAAATATGGTCAAAACTTTAGAGATCTCCATTTTGAAAGTTAGTTTTGTGTGGATAAGCAGCTCACTATCTTCCAATGATTCCACCTCTAGTAATTCCCTATCATAGAAAATAATGATTCTTCCATACCCATGACATTATTGATTGGTTAGTACTTTCTATTTATGACCAAAATAACCCAATTTATTCAAATCTTCTAATATAATTTTAGTTTCCAATAAACAAAATAAAATAGACTTTTTATGCTGAACAAAATCCCTTAAAACATTGAGCTTCAAAGGGTTGTTTATTCCTCTTACATTCCATACTAGAATGGTCATGTAGCAATGCTTTTACCATTTAAACCCTTCCTACTACTCTTGTTACTCTTCGTAGATATCACTTTTTCATAAATTTCCTCTTAATTTCCCCTTTTTGGTACTTTTCCAGCTGCTATAGGAGGTTTACACGTTGGTCTTCATTTTTCTGTAAGCATCCTAGATGTACTTCATTTTGCATGTAATAAGGACTATTCAACTTATCTCTTATTATTCCTCGGGTTCCTTATCAAATTTCTAGCTTCCATCCCTATTTGCTGGTGATCTTCCAATAACTATATGGGGTCTTGATAAGTGTAAAATATTACATCTTTTATCCTCTTGAACTTAGACCATTTAGTTATTTTTATTACACATTTGGGCATGATTATTCATATTTTATTAGTTAAAACCAAAATTATTTATTCTGAATTTTACTGTAAAATTGACCTAAGTTGAACTATTTTTTAAGCTTGATGGACTGAAGTAATTGTGTTAATTATGTGGAGATGATTAAAACTCCAACAGTCCACAATTAAGTGCTACATGCATTAAAACGATAGTCCACATAGCAGCTGGTGAGATGACCAAAACGCAACAGTATGAGGAGGAAGCCAGCAACAAAACGTATAGTCAAAGAGCACCAAAATGGTAACGTGTAGTAGGTGGAAGCAAGGAGTAGCATGAAACGTCAACGTAACAACCAGGAGAGGAAAGAAGCAAAACCGCAGATGCTAGTAAATGGTGATGCATAGTCAAATAAAACGCAAACGTAGAGAGAAGTAGAAAAGGCATTTATGCATGGTGTTTTAGGGGATAAAAAAGAAGAGAACATTAGGTGTGTCATTGTTTTTAGGGGGTTTCAGTTGGGACATTCTTAGAGGGGGCTGAAGCATTTTCCTAGGAGAGTATGAAGAGGCTATGGAAGCTCTTAACCGTGAGAGACACATATAGAGCTAGACAACCCGACGTTAATTCGGAGGTGACATCGACGTCGATAATCCGGTTAAGCATTTCTTCCATTATTTTGTTATTTCTTTCTCTCTTTAGAAATTGTTTATGTTATCCTTTGTGTATGGATTTAGGTATTGTGAAAAGATGATTTTAATGCGTTCATTTGATCGTTTATTTACAAATCCATGGCTACAATTTTGATATAATTCGTAATTGTTATATTTGAAATTCATGTGTAGCGACTAATGAGTCGTAATCATTAGGGATAACATAACTTAGGTTAAATGAAGCATGGTATGTTATTGCCTTGATTAATCAGTTTTTCCTAATTCGTAATGTTACTGCCTAATTAAATATACAGATTGTATCTTAGGTTATTCAGTGGCTAGGTTTAATTGACGATCGTATCTTGAATAAACACTATTTAAGGAAAAACTCGGGTTAATTATTAACCCACGATTAATAGTTGCTAGGAGAGGTTTGATAACAACAAATCAGCGAAATATGTTTGATTAGGGAGTAGACTAAGATTGAACTAAAGAATCGGGTCCTTACCAAATTCCCAACTTTTATCTTTTTTTTTACATGTTTTCTTTAAATTGCTTTTGTTAGTTAGTTTGGCTTTATTTTATTTTCTTATTTTTAAAATCCAAAACCCCCTATCACCTAAAAATCAATTAATTTCTTTTCAAAAGCTAACTAAACACTCTTTATGGGATTGACCTAGACTCACTGCTATAGTAGTATTCTAGTTTTTATTTTGACTAGCGTTACGATGCGTTGACAATTTTGGCATCGTTATCGGGGAGTGTGATATTTTAATTTTAATTGGTGTTTTGTATATATTTGTTCATAATTAGTTTCTTTTTAGTTATTTCATGATCTTGCCATTTTTTATTTCGTGTTTATGATTATATAAATAATTTTTTTTTTTGATATGGACGGAAGTAATTTCTTTTATAACTATTATTTTCAACCATATAACCAAGGTTGGACTAATCAACTTAACTTTAGTTATGGATGGGATGACCAACATAATTACTTTCACGACAGTTTGCAGGAAGCACAAAAATTTCAGTACATACCAGAAGTTTCTTATCATGATTCAAGTACACCTCTGGAAGAATTGATTAATATTATGATTGCTAATACTTTATAATTCCAGCAGGATGTACAACAACAGTTCCAACAGGATATACAACAATAGCTTCAACAAGGTATACAACAGCTCCGGCAGGATAAAATGTATAGACTCCGCAACGTGGCAAGCCAAATGGGTGAGATGGCAGTAAGGATAGACCACCTAGAATCACAAATGGAAGAGGAGCAACCATATTAACCCGAGGTATACATAATGGATGTTAGTACAAAAACCTTACAAAGTGATGAGGAGCTTGAGAATCTTGAGTGCACTACTCAAGGAATTGCTTGTGTCGAAGAAGTGGAGAAGGAGCTCAAAGCAGAAACGGATACATCTTTTAGCTCGTAGGTAAATACTGAGTTTCAAATTGTTGTTAAGACCAACTCTTTACATTTACCTAGAAGGTTAGAGAAATTAAACGAAGAAGAAAAAGGTGAAGAGACATTCAAGGTCTTTCCTGATAGCATGGACTCAGTAACGATTGAGAATCTGAAGATAGGGAACGTGTTGAACATGACTGATTATCAACCAAGACCCTATCCTGAAGAACCTCACGTGGAGGAACCGTATATGACACCTGAAGATCATAATTTTGTCACGTGAGGAAAGTGTGGAGTCAAGCTAGCGACCCGAAACAAAGACACTTCTTGGGAGGCAACCTAAGGGAAGTTTACTTCTTTAAATTT
This sequence comes from Erythroxylum subrotundum, assembly GCA_027563845.1. Classification (NCBI taxonomy): domain Eukaryota; kingdom Viridiplantae; phylum Streptophyta; class Magnoliopsida; order Malpighiales; family Erythroxylaceae; genus Erythroxylum; species Erythroxylum subrotundum. Next base: position 12,227,762 of record JAOQMQ010000005.1, on the reverse strand, counting down.
TTGCATTAGTTTTTATATACATGTGTGTTTTAAGTTAGTTTGTTTCTTACTTGTTTTTAAGTTTTCAATAAAATGAGTGAAAATAAAACAAACAAACAAACATTTTATTGTTTTCTATTGATTCTAGGATTATATAGTCACAATTAGAGTATGAATTGATTAGAGAATTTCATGGCAACTTGAGCATGTACTTTTACTTTTGTGATTGGCCAATATGCATTATCATAGAAGAATAACAACTAGTGGTAGACAAAACTAGTGAGATTTTGAGCCTTATAGACTGACACATCTATATCAGTCTCATTGTCTTTTGATAATGTGTGACCTTGCTTTTGCTTTTGATTTTCTATTCATGACAACATTTTTATCACATGAATTAACATGAAAATGATTAGGCATTATTTGTTTTTCCAATTTACATTAGCCAAATAGCCTACCCATTATATGATTTTTCCTTTTGATAAGCCCCTTTGAGCTTTATACCTTTCTTTTTGTATTAACCACATTACATGCTTTAAACTTAACCAAATATACTATCCAAGACATAAAGCTAGTGGAACATTTGACATTGTTGAGTTGTGGATATACAAAAGTATAAGTGTGGGGGTGTACATATGTGTGGGTTGGTTATAAGGTTGGGATGCTATTTTATGTTTTATCATTGAAATTCCCATGTTGATGTAATTTCTTTTATTTTCATAAGAAAAAAAGAGAGAGAAAGAAAAAGGAAAAGAAAAAGGAAAAGAATAAGCAAAAAAGAAAAAGAAAAAGAAAAGAAAAGAAAAAGGAAAAAAAGAAAAGGAAAAATGTTTAAATAAATGTATCAAAGAGGAAGTGCATATGTGTTGAAAAGTTGTTTATGATTAATGCATCCTCCTAAAGTTGTATTGAATGGGTTATTTGAGTATTTTAGATATCAGGTGGATGTTGCTTTCAAGGGTCACTCCTGATGGTTACAAAATCTTGTTTATGATCAATTTTTGTTAGTGATTTCTGCTTCATGTGGGTTATGTAAGAGAGCTCGAGTTTGAGTTGTGAGACATCGTTTTTGCATTCAACGTAGTTGATATACACAATTGTGAGTGAATGTTGGTTTTTACACTTGATGTTATATTAAGTGTTGTATTTGTTTTACTAGCTCTGATGGTTTTCATACTACTTAACCCAAATGCATCTCACCTTACCTTCACCCACATTACAACCTTGAAAAGTCCTTTGATTCATGATTATGCATGTTAGCCTTAGTGGTGGAAAAATGAAATGATTTGCAAAGTTGTGGAAGGTTATGATCATAAATAGTATTGAGTGTACCCATAAACATATCTTGTTTAAGCACATTTTCTGAGGCTACCATAAATTGCTCGTTTTTCAAAGGTATTGAATGTTGATTGATCATGATTAAAAGATAGGAATGTTGAGTTCTTGCTATGATTTTTGAATTTCATTCATATTTGCTTATAATTATGTATTCTTGGAAAGTATGGGAATTGAGTAAATGCTTTTATAAGCTTAATTTTGATGTTTTGCCTAAGGACGACCAAAAGCTAAGTGTGCGGGAAATTTGATAAGTGTAAAATATTACATCTTTTATCCTCCTAAACTTAGTCCATTTAGTTATTTTTATTACACATTTGGGCATGATTATTCATATTTTATTAGTTAAAACCCAAAATTATTTATTATGAAATTTACCGTAAAATTGGCCTAAGTTGAGCTATTTTTTTAAAGCTTAATGGACGGATGTAATTGTGTTAATTATATGGAGATGATTAAAACTCCAGCAGTGCATAATCAAGCACCACATGCATTAAAATGACAATCTACGCAGCAGTTGGTGAGATGACAAAAACACAACACATAAGGAGGAAGCCAACAGCAAAACGCACAGCTAAGAAGCACCAAAACGGCAACGTGTAGCAAGTGGAAGCAAGGAGTAGCACGAAACTGAAGCACAACAACCAGGAGGGGAAAGCAGCAAAAACGTAGATGCTAGACAAGCAAACGACTACGCACAGTTAAATAAAAAGCAGATGTAGAGAGAAGTAGCAGAGGGCTTTATACGTGGTGTTTTTAGGGATAAAAAAAGAGAGAACTGTAGGTGTGTCTTCATTTTTAAGAGGTTTCGACTAGGACATTCTTTGAGGGGGATGAATCATTTTCTTGGGAGAGCATGAGGCTCTCAATCGTCAGAGATCCATGGAGGGCAAGACAACTCAACACCAGTTCGGAGGCAACATCAACGCCGACGACCCAGTTAAACATTTCTTGTTTTGTTATTTCTATCTCTCTTTAGAAATTGTTTATGTTATCCGATGTGTACGAATTTAGGTATTGTGAAAAGATTATTTTAATGCATTCATTGTATCGTTTATTTACAAACTCATTGCTAGAATTTCGATATAATTTGGAACTGTTATATTTGAAATTCATTTATTACTACTAATGATCCGTAAATATTAAGGATAACATAACCTAGGTTAAATGATGCATCGTATGTAGTTATTGCCTTGATTAATCAGTTTGTCATAATTTGTAAAACTATTGCCTAATTAAATCTAGAGATCTTATCCTAGGTTATTCGGTGGTTAGGTTCAATTAACAATCGTATCTTCGGTTATTCGGTGGTTAGGTTCAATTAATGATCGTATCTTGATTAAACACTACCTAAGGGAAAACTTGGGTTAATTACCCATGATTAATAGTTGCTATGAGAGGTTTGAGAACAACAAATCAATGAAATAAGTTTAATTAGGGCGTAGCTGAAATTGAACTAAAGAACCGAGTCCCTACCGAATTCTCCACTTTTATCATTTTTTACATGTTTTCTTTAAATTGCTTTTGTTAGTTAGTTTAGCTTTATTTTATTTTCTTATTTTTAAAATCCAAAACCCCCAATCAGCTAAACATCAATTAATTTCTTTTTAAAAGCTAACCGAACACTCTCTGTGGAATCAACTTAGACTCACCACTACTATGGTAATAGTCTAGTTTTTATTTTGACTAGCATTATGACACGCTGTTAAGTCTGGTATAGGCTCATTTTTCTCACCCTTATTATCATCATTTTAATCATTATCCACTATAGCAAAGCTCCCCTGATCCTCTAGAATCCTTATTAGACTTTCAATTTCTATCAAAACTTTGTTTTCTTCTATTTTGGCCTCTTTCAACCCCATTAGCTCCAAATAGTCTCCCCTCATGAAAACTTTCCTCGTTGGTTTCAATCCTTTACCTTATGCTTTTAGGGATGGTTTCTGTTGATAAGTAATCATCACCTTGTCTTCTCTAAGATAATTCCTATCTGCCAACCTTAGTATAAGATTGTTATCTTTCATTTCTTTAGAGATGTCTATACTTATGTATAATCTAGCATAGCCTACACATTTCCTCAAAGCAGTATTTTCATCTATGCAAATTGGCTTTCCCAAATAGCTTGCTAGCATACTTAAACCTTTTGTTTTTCAATAGTTTAGGGGGATATTTTTTTGAAAAGTAATTGATTTCATTGAATAAAATGTATACAGTCTATAGTATAAATGATCTAGATTAGTCTAAAAGATTAAAAATTACAAAGAATTATGGTTCTAGCAATCGTCTTCATCATGATATGTAAGGAATGCTTATGAAAAAACAAAAGCCAATATTACTCCAATCCCCATCTTCTCTTCATGATAGTTGACTGATTTTCAGCTATTTCTCTTGCTAACATGGCCAATCTGCAATGAAGAAAAATTAAATATCCTTGTGTGTCTTGAAAGAGAGCATAGATACATCAGATTAATTGTTATTTCAACTATAATAATTAATCTTACCTAATAGTTGAATTATCATATTTTCAATAGTTTAGTAATTTAATTATCTTTCATAAAATCTTGTTCTCTTTAGTTATATTATTTAGCTAGGATTAATAAGTATATCAGTTATAGTCCATTTGGGATTAATACTCTAGAATAATCCAATTTTAATAAATTGTTATTGTTATTATAGCCGTTGGTTGCTTTCAGTCCATTTGTCCACCTTTCTTTATTTCAAGGACTTAGGATTATCTTTTAAGATTTCCACACTAAACAAATAAGATAATATATAGGATAAAAGACTCTAATTTCATCAATTATGCTAAAATTTTTATATGCTTTAAAAATTTTGTCTGACATCCTTATATGTTAAAAATCAAAACTAAATATTTTTATTGATATATTTTATCAACTTTGGCTCACATTAACACAATTATATTATTAAAAATTAGCAAATTATATAATTAATTTTTGTTAGATAGATCAACTTATTACTTTATCATTATTATATTAAAATATATCAATATTTAGTGTGAATTGTAAGAAAATTTCAAATTTTACTAATCATAATCTAAATTTTAAAAAGTGACGTTAACGTACTTTTGTTGTAAAAATCTCTCGACACTAAATTCTTCGGTAATGTATCTGACCTGATGAGTTAGGTTATATTAATATTTTTATCTCATATTCTATTTTTTATATAATTATTTTATTATTTATTAACTTTTAAAAATAAAAAATCTCTCTGCTTTTTACTATTCTTCTTCTATCTGCATATGGTGGTAAAACTAATAACTATTTCTCTTGTTGCATTTCTTGTCCGTTGCGTTTGCTTTCGTTAATCTCCTTCTAATTCGTTTATGGTTTTTACCACCATAAATTGGAAGGCAAACTCCTTTCCTCTTTGTTTCATATAACAGGGAAAACATTATTTGTATTACGTAGACATACATGTAGAGGATTGGCAAAGGTGGTTTTAGATCCCTCACAGATTTGTTGGACTGTAGCATGCTTATCAAACCAATGAAAGACAAAGAAATAGAGGAAGCTGTTTTTAAGATGGGAGGCTTGAAGGCCCCTGGTCTTAATGGACTGAATCTCCTTTTCTATTAAAAAACATGAGATATCTTTTTTTTTGTTAATTAAAAAAAAAAAACATGAGATATCACAGGTACCTTTATTAAGAATGCAACGAAAGATTTCTTTTTCAAAGTGGTGCTTCTCAAGGAAATAAACAAAACATTTCTGTTTCTAATGCCAAAAAACTCCTCCAAACCACTAAACCGATTTCCGACCTATAACCTGCACCAATTTTCTTAATAAAATCATTTCAAAGATCCTTGCTATGAGAATGAAAACATCCATAGCTCCTCTCATCAGTGACAATCTGGGAGCATTCATCTATAACCGACAATGAAAACATCCATAGCTCCTCTCATCAGTGACAATCTGGGAGCATTCATCTACAACCGACAAATTGGTGACAACATACTCATTGTGCATGAGCTTCTCAAAGGATATTCTTAATCAATTGTTGCATTTGACAAACACAGTTAGAGAGGATCTCTCTTGTTCGGTTGGTAATAGGAAGTTGATTTCTTTGTGGTATGACAACTGGTCTGGCTAGGGTGCTCTCATCAACTTAATAACGAGCTTGCAAAGGAATTCTCTCAAGCTCCTGCTCCATGCTAGATTAGACTCCTTCATCATAGGATGCAACTGGAACTTCCCTGCAGCTCTTCGCCACTTGCAACCCCATTATCCTCCCAATCCACTTACTCAAGATACTTTATTTTGGCATAATCGACCTACTCGTCAACTTTCAAATAGAATCATAAGAGACGTCTTACGGATGAAGAAACCAACAGTGGATTGGTATCGTATTATTTGGCACAAACGATTCCTTCCCAAGACTTCATTTCTTTTATGGCTTGCTATTCAGAATTGCCTCAACACTGCAAATCGTCTCAAATTTTTAAATATTATCATGTCTTGACTTTTTGAGTTTTTGTTCAGTGGTCGAGGAAACAAGGGATCATCTCTTCTTTATGTGTGAGACAACCAATCATATCTGGGTATCAATGAAGCTACACTGCATATGGAACTCTCAATACACTTTCTAATGCTATCCAATGGCTATCATCTCACATATTTCTTCCCAAGTTCATCCCATATAGTAGCTGTTTGTATGACCGTACACACCATATAGAAAGAAAGGAATGTTCGAAGGTTCAACTCCAAACAAAATGCAGCCTCAACGCTCATTTTGGAAACGATGGCACAAATCCGAGAACTTGTAACGTTGGAAGTTGTAACCTGAAATTCCATCTTTGTTTTTCTACTTCACTTTCAATGCTTTTAAACCTTTATCTTGAGTAGACAAACTCTTCAATGTCTCATATGTTGAAGGGTACCCTCTTGTGTTATATTCAACTTGTACTTCTATTCTTTATTAATGAATTTTATCCTTTATATTAAAAAAAAGCTAATATTTAATATATAATGTTAATTATCTATA
>JAOQMQ010000005.1:12211069-12221089 GCA_027563845.1 Erythroxylum subrotundum | reverse complement strand
TGCTTATTAAATAATTATTTATAATTTTGATATATCAATAAATTAAAAATAAGCTCTAGAATTTTATTTCATTGACTATAAAAATAAAATTAATCATTTTATTTAATTTAATTATTATATAATAATTAAATATTTTATATATGAAGACAATATTAATATTTGAATATAATAACTCAATTAAATACATGAAACACTTTGTTTTTTGGAAAAATATGCATGAAACTCTGATGGTTTGGTATTTTTAGCCACTTTTATGATATGATCATCACTCACAAAAATTTAATGAAATTTTTTTTGTTAGAATTAATAAAATGACACGGGAGGTTGCGTCTTTTATCCTTTTGTTTCTTAAAAGAAAAATAAGTAAAGCATTAAGCATTTGTACTTATGGAAATTCACCGAAAGATGTTGTAATCTATTGATATTTGGATAAGGGGGCGGTGCGGACTTATGCTCCTGAATTACAACATTACCCTATCCATGTCTATCATAAACTTATATGCCTATTATTTAAAATGATGTTTGAATTAGTTCAGTAGTAGAATTTAAAGAAATATGGCAAATAAAGATCTTCGTCAATGCCTTCTTATAATTGCATAAGAGATAGAAGATATTGATATAATTACAAAATTAAATGTATATACTCAAACAGCAAAGAATTACGAGTTGCCCGGCGCATCCATCTGGCAGCAGGTACGGGCCAAATAAACAACCCACCTCAGAAGAGAGAAGACAAATTTAACGAAAAGCAAGGTGTCTGCAAACTCTCTCTCTCTCCGTCTCTCTCACTGACACACACACATCAAATACGTAAGTTGTTTCGATTTCATTCAAGTATCCAAAATTTCTGTTTTCTGTTTTCTTATTCTTTTTCTGATTGTTCTTTTTTGCTATTATTTTTGATTGGTTGGTGAGTAAACTCGGACGAGATTGAGGGTAACAGTTTGATTTTTAGGTTCAATTATTTTTGGTATTTGGGGTTTGGGAAGCTTTATGCTTGAATTCTCCGTTTGCCTGCTCTGAAATTCAGTGTAAGACTGTTGGAAATTACGTTTTCATTTTTTAATTTTGTTATAATGAAATGATCTTTTCTTTTTTGGTCGTCAAAGCAATTTATTGTTTTTCCTGCTGAAGTTGCTTGCTTGAGCTCGTTATTTTCTTTAAAGAAAAGTAATTTAACCTCTATGTAGATCCTGATTGATTAAAAATTCCTGTAATTTTATTTTACATTATTAGAAAACGTGAAAATTGCCCATCTTTGATTATTAGGGGAAGAAGTGTAACTTCTGATGGTTGACATTGCGATTGTTTTGATGTGGGCACCTCCGATGAATGCAGGAGGCAAGTTTGTTGATACACAAGTGACAGTTGGAGGGATCTGAGATATTTCAAAGGAGAACATGGCTTGTAGAGGATGTTTGGAGTGCGTACTGAAGCTCCTCAACTTTTTGCTCACCCTTGCAGGTCTTTCTATGGTTGGTTATGGGATCTACTTGTTTGTTGAGTATAAAAGAGCAGCAGGTGACACCACCCTGGCACCTGTTAGTTATGATCCAAGTTTGATGCAGCTTGGTCGCCCCATGCTTATAATAGTGTCTCCCTTGGAAAGTATCTTTGATAAGTTTCCAAAAGCTTGGTATGACCCTTTGCCCCCTTTTCTTCTTTTCCTCTTGTGTTTGTTTGTGGTTGAGGGTAGCTGGGTTGAGGGACTTAGTCTGGGCTTTTGAGTGGCTGCTAGTCATTTTTTGTTTTAGGTTTGTAGTTTTAGGAAACATTCTATGTTGGTCTAGATTTCAAAATTATAGTGCATACATATTTTTAGTGATTCCTAGTTTGGATAGCATACATTGTGTTTTGATGCTCAATTTCAAAGTTAATGTTGGCATTTGGAATGTAGTGGGGCAAGTGAGATAAAATTTGAAGTAATTACGGTAGGTCGTCAAGTTGAGCAATGCTCAATTCTTCTTCCTGCAGAACTAATCAGTGTGCCTTTGTCTTTTCTTAAGTTATTTCATGTACATTTATCATCTAAAGTTTGTGGTTGTGAGTTTGTTTTGCATTTATCATGTATGAAATATAGAAGCATTGGTCATGTGGGCTGTAAATTGGAATTTTAGCATTCTGTTAAGAGAAAGGTGTTATATATAGGTTGGAAACGCCACTCATTTATAGTAGAATATCATGTGAATGCCCTCATTAAATTTATCTATTAAAAGGCCTTTTCACTTAGATCTGGCACAAGAACGTGGTTTTTTATTTGTTGAAGGTGCTGGAATATTTCCACCTTTTATTTGGTTAGATGAATGTTGAGTTGTTTCCAATGGTTTGTACATAATATACCTTTTTAGCGTTTTATATCCTCCTTGTGTGTACTCCCATTTCTATCTTTAATGATAAAAAGGCTTTAAAACTATAGTTTTGGAGGTTGAGATTGACTTAACCTTCCCCCTTTTTCTCACTTAGGCTATTTCCATGTCTTGAACCAGTGCTTATGTGTCATTTCGTATGTAATTGACTTTTTATCCCATGATGAAGTTTCTAAGTGTGAGTTGTGGTTTGAAATTTTATGGATGATTTTAATTTCTTACCTATAAAGAGAGAAGAGACATAACATAAGTAGTGCTCCTGACTCTCTTCATTGGATGAGTTGGTATTTGTTATATAGTGTGATGGACATCCTAATTTTTATTCCTTTCTATGCAGGTTCCTATACTTATTTATTGGTGTAGGAGTGGTTCTTTTTGTCATCTCTTGTTTTGGATGTGTTGGGGCTGTAACACGGAACGGATGCTGCCTCAGTTGTGTATCCTAACAAAATTTTCAGTCTTAACTTGTTCAACATGTGAATTAGTAGAGTATTGTTCACAACATAATCTTGTTATATAACTTGTTTCTCCTGAAATAGTGTAGCATCACATGCCATATTTACATTGAAAGCTCCCCTTTCTGCTCATGTGATCTTCACATTTTAGTGGATGAATGTGTAGATGCACTGTTGAACAGCCTGAGCATAAAAGTACTTGCTATTGGGCCTTAATTTTACTTATATGAATTGGTTACCGCTTTGTCTATATAGTGTGATTGATTTCCTTAATCCAACTTAGTATTCAGTATTGATCATCTTGTTAATATTGGTGGAGTTGGGATGCGCAGCTTTTATTTTCTTCGACAAGAGCTGGAAAGAAGTTAGTGCTGTTTATTTTCCTCTTTTCTTCTCTGTGTAATTTATATGTTTTAACCAATACTCAGCAATTTTGGCATGTGCCTTTTGTTCACTCTTGTGCTCTAGGAACTTCCAGTCGACAAAACTGGAGATTTTGACATGATATTTAATTTTCTGAGAGAAAATTGGAAAATTGTGAAATGGGTTGCTCTTGGAATAGTCATTTTGGAGGTAAGCATTATTAGATGATAAGTCTTTTAATTGCTTTGATGAGGGTCAATGTTTCCAATGGCACACACTATCAGTAGTTGCTTACCATATCTGACTGCACAGTTTACAAACTCAGTCATATATTGCTGACGCTTGTAGATTTGGTCTTAGATAGACCAAAGGTAGAAGCTTCTGAATAGAGAATAATAATCTGAAGACAGATTGTCTAGGAGGTATTGATTCTTCGTTTTTACTTCCTAAGTGATGACTATGAAACAACTATTGCATTTGTCATATTAGTCTTTATTTTGTAAAATGATAAAAAATCTGTACAACTATTGCATTTGTCATATTAGTCTTTATTTTACTACCTTTCATTTTAATATTTTTAAAATATTACTGATGTGGTTTTAAAAAGATTTATTTAGACATTGACCAAAGATGCGATTTATTCCTCAACATTTTAGAAAAGGTTCAAGTAAGTTCCTACCGTTATTTCTGGTATTATTTTTACTCCTTATTTAGGATGCAATGAGCACTGTTTTAATAATGTTAAGTGCAAAGTGGTATCAAAGATAACGATAGGAGTTTACTTAAATCTTTTGCAAAAGGTTGAGGTGCAAATCACACCTTTAGTCTTCTGTCTATGATATGATTCTATTTCTTTAGACCTGATACTTAGGTAAAAGAGTCAGCATGATAATTATTTATCTACTTACTGAGAAGATTGATGAATTGCCTGTCTTGACCATAGCCTCATCTTTAAATGCTTACTTTCTGAGAGGAAACATGGTGAAGTCCTTGTAAAGCTTTAGCAGAATCATACGCAGCCCTTTTTTTTCATATTAAACCAATATGTCCTTTAAATTATTCAAAACTTAATAATAAACCACTAATGGCAGTGACATGAGTAACAATTGATGCAGTTCTTTGACGTCTGTGATAACCTGACTTTATCTTCTTAAACTTTTTTCAGTTTAGTTACTTTAAATGTGCTTTAAAGCTTAGGTTTGCTTGCTCTTCTCTATATTGCTTCTTGAGTTGTCCTGATCCCATTAATCATTCAAACTACTGTCAGCACCCAAGTTCCTTTTGAATGCAACCCATACAAATATCAGTACTCTCAACTCACATACCCCTTTGTAAATGCTATATAATAATCCAGACGCCAAACTATACATTTCAGATTAGCCATATGATCACAAGTACTCTTTATGCAATGTTCAAGGGAAGTTTTGACTACTTATTGCTAACATAGGAGAGTCTATCTACTTTGATCTGGATTTCACTCTGTTCCTTCAGCTATTTTATAGACTGTGCTGGTTATCATCTCCTGAATATGATGAGGATAAGTCCAAATGTTGCAGGCTCTGATCTTCTTGCTAGCACTTTTGGTTAGGGCAGCTAATAAGCCAGTAGATTATGATAGTGATGATGAGCTTATTGCTCCAAGGCAACAAATCAGGCAACCTTTGCTTAACAGGCCAGCTGGGCCAGCAACAGGTTTACCTGTTACTGGCACCGTTGATCAGCGGCCTAGCAGAAATGACGCATGGAGCACACGAATGAGGGAAAAGGTTTGTCTTTGCTTTCAATTAATACAGTGTATGTTGCTTCTTTGGAATATCTGGCATGTTTTAGTAGTTTTTTTGACAATGGGTCAAAATGGGAAAGTATTGAAAGTTTAAAGAAACTTATATACAATGAGCCTTTTTTTTAATGTTTTGAGGTTAAGTCCACAAAATTTTGTTGCCTTCCCAATATGAGGTCATGAAGCTGTCGGTTTTCAGTGATCAAAATTGAAGATACTTTGAACATTCTTAAACGATAATTTTATAATATGGCCTATATTCAGTTGTCTATTGTTTCGGTCATCATGTTAGAGTTTTATCTCAGTTTATTACCTATGCAGAAGCACTTTATCCTAGGTGTTTCCTGCTCCATTCTTACATTTCTTTATTCTCTTTTTATTGTTTGATTGGATGGGAACCAGTATGGGCTCGACACTTCTGAGTTTACATACAACCCAACAGAGTCTCACAGGTTCCAGCAAACGTCTACCCAGCCTGCCGAAGAAAGAAGTCGATGTACCATCATGTAATGGTTTTGGTAAGTTTTGCTGAGTTGGTCCCTTAGACAGGGTTTTGAGAGTTTTGTTGTTGTTTTTATGTGCAGTAGATATTGTTAAGGGTTTCAGATCCCCACCCTTAGAAGTCTTTGATATCTTCTGAAAAGCAACCTTCTTTGTGATTAACAAAAAGAAAATTGACTTATGTATGATTGCAATTAATATTATCGGAAGGCATCTTTTATTCTGGATATTTCTGTTTTTCTGACTGTTCCCTGCCCTATTTTCCTTTGGTGCTTCTAATACTGCATTTCTACGAAGATACTCGACTGTATGACTGCGGGCAACACCAGACATTCTGGTTTGAGTAATATGCATTATGCAATATGACAGTTCAATTTTAGAACCAAGATATCCCAATTCATTAATGATTCCTATATGACATATGGATGAAGTGGAGCTCGTTTAACCCTTTTTTGCGCATACTTCCCATAACCATTTGCTTCAAAGAACGCATATTGCTGTTCGAACATTTTTTTCAAATTGTCCATATTTTTGTGGCTTGTTCGATTTTTAATTTTTGTTTCTAGTTTTGACCTAGTTATGGCTTTATGCTCTCAACCTGCAAAAGTCAAATTGGTTCAGCCCTTATTGACTTCTTGATTATTGCGGTGACTTCTACAGCCCGGCCAAATTTATGTTAAATTTAAAAGTATATAAAATTAAAGAGTTACTAATCTCTTGATGTAGTTTTATCAATTCCATTGAAGCATCCTATACTTTAAAAATTTTGTGATATATTTAGTGAAAATTTCAAATTTCTTCTATTAAATTGTACAATTAACTTCGATTTGTGTAGTATGCTCCAAGGGGATGATTGACAATTAATAAGTTACAAGAATAACATGTATCAAATAAATCAATCATATTTATATATTATTATATATATGTAATATAAAAAAAGAAATTATTATATTTATTAATTTTAATAATATATTCAATAGTTTAATATGATAGTAAAAATAATTAAAAATTTACAATAATTAATTAATTATTAAATCTATTGAAAAATTATATTGTTATTTATATAATTACATATCATTCTTTATATTGAAAAGTATAGATAAATATTTGATAGTTAATATAAATTTATTTTTAATTAATATGTATTAATTTAATATTTTGTAATAAATTAATCAATTTAAATAATAATAAATTAAGTATTTAATTAAATTTTGTTTTTAAAATTTAAAGAATATATTGATTACAAAGGGAAATCCTTGGGAAGTTCTAAACAAGGCATATGCCCAAAGACAACTAAAGAGAATATTCAATCAATCCTTTTGAGAATAAAAGAAAATGAGAGAAAACTAAATTAGGGTTGTCCTAGTGCCTAAAAAAGATCAAGCAAGCTTTAAGGAACTTTGAGCTTGAGATTGTCTTTAGTCTTGTCGAATTTTTAAGGACTAATAAGTTACTACACCACCTGTATTGCTCGAAGGTTTTAGAAGTTGATAGAGTTCTACGGAATAGGGAGACTATGCTTAATTTTACAAGGTTTCATTTATAGAGGGCCCAAAATCGCATGAAGCAGTACGAGAATTCTAAACTTTCAGAGAGAGAATTCAAGGTTGGAGATATGGTGGTGTTAAAACTACAACCATACAAGCAGTTTTCTTTACAAAGAAGGAGCAATCAGAAGCTATCCCTGCTGTACTACGGGCCATACAAGGTGATTCAACATATTAGAGAGGTGGCTTAAAAATTCGAACTTCTGACCAATGCAGCAATACATGTAGTTTTTCATGTATCGCAGCTTAAGAAGGCGCATGAAGGCCAAGACTGCAATTCTTCATCGCTACCAGAATTCCTTACGCTTGCAAAATGAGTTCCATTAGCAATATTGGACAGACGAATTACCAAAAGAAACAATCGAGCAATCACAAAATGGTTAATTCAATGGTCGGACTGGGAAAACACTAGTGCGACCTGGGAGTATGTTTTCGACCTCTAGAAGCGATTTCCTGAAATCAATATGATAGACAAAGACATTAAGGGAAGGGGATTGTTGGAGAGATTGTTGAAGATGAAGGAGCATGAGCACAAAATGCAGAAGGTTTGGAATAGTCGTTAGATTATACGCAACATTTAGAATAAGACCAGAGAACATCAAATGTACTCGAATGCAGGGGATGACTTGCTAATTGTATTAAAGCGTATCTCCAACACAGTGTATGACATGTTTGTTACGAAAGAATGATGTCTTTTCTCTCTCTACGTATCTTTCTTTGTAACTCTCGCTCCCTTTCTTTTGTATAACTAATTTCCGTTATTCGGAAGTTCGCGTGAACTACGATTGAGCGACGAATTAATGCCCTCAACATTCTTTGGAGTTTGTCAGAAATTGACCTCTTCTCTTGCATCCATCTTATGGAATGTGTTTATTTTCCCAAAAATTGTAGTGAATTGTTGGCAGGGAATCAAATGCCTTGGTATTGGATCGCCGCACTCTTTCCTGTTTAGGTAAGAGTGTTAATTGAATACTTGGCATTTTGGTTTCTGGGATTTCTTTTGTTTATTTAGATTCCTTGTTTTCTTTTTGTGGATGATTGGTAAATCCCCAGAAGCAAGAATGTTCTAGCTTTTTTGCGCATTATGGTTCGGTTTTGAATTAACTAAGGAAACGGATTGCTAGAATTTGTGAATAATCGAATTGGGTCCTTCTAAAAAAGTGCGAATAACAACGATTTATGAGTTCTTTTCTTTTTTTTTGTTTTTTGAGTTGACTTGTTTAGTTTGAGGGTTTGAAAGGAAAAACCACAGTTAGTGAATAAAACAGCTGAGATTTGGGTGCGAGGTAATTATTAGAAGGTACATTGTCAATAGTTTTGAGTTCTTAACTAATTGCAAATAGTGATCAAAAGTCTTGAGCCCTCAAAATTTTTGTTGTTTGGTTCTACATTGCAAAGCATCCTATTATTACCTAAGCATTGGGATTTTTCGTCATTACCCTTTATTATGGACTTATGGCTGTAAAAGTTTCACCTCTGTTTCGAAGAATTGTGGATTTCTTCATGCTCTGCACTCAGAAGCTTTCTTACTTCTTAGTATTTTTTACATTGTAAAATCCTGTCGTGTAGGAGTACTAAACTGCTAAATAGAGAAAGAGGGGAACGAGAAAGATGGGGCCCTCATCCCAACAAAGTCGACTAAATTTGTGTACATAATAATTGGAATAACATATTTGATGGATGAGAATGAGGTATAGATGACTTTTGTAGCTAGCATTTTATAAAGAAATGATAGGTTTATCCTGTAAATTCGTTTCACAAACATTAGCATGCCACTTGTCAACTATATTTGATAGAATCATTAATTTCTCTGATGTTAGTCTTTTCCCCAGGTTCGACCAACCTTGAAGGTGAGAATAGTTGTATGCTCCAAAGCCTTTTCTTTTCTTCATTTTACTGAGATCGAGAAGAAGTTTGTCATTAAGAAGGGCTTGCGGATGAAGACAACTATCTAGCTACTGCTACCTATCATAAAGGTGGCAAAGTTGTTACTGCTAACAAAAGTGAAGTATGATAGGATTGAATTTTCCAAAACGATAATTGTTATTTTGACCTTTGTTAGCACTTGTGTTTGCTATATAGAACGAGTTGTCTTCTCTATTGCTTATACTGTAGTAGCTGATAGTGCTGGTGTAAGCCAATCGAGCAAAGGTGTGATACTTTCGACATTCTTCTATAGCTATGCTTGTTCATAAGTACCTAGTGGATGGGCAGTTTAAAAGATTGGTGGAAGGACGATTCTCCTTCTCTCATTTGTCTCATGGTCATCAACATGCTTTTTGGTTCCACTTGATCCCAATAGAGTTGTAACTTTAGCAGTGACTCGCTTTCTTGTTGGTGTTGCACAAGGTTTCATCTTACCTTCCATTCACACTGTCCTGGCACAATGGGTTCCACCCCATGAAAGATCAAGATCGGTTTCTCTTACAATGTCAGGAATGTACCTAGGTGCTACAATGGGGATGCTTGTCCTTCCCTTGTGAAGCTTAAGGGTTCCGAATCTGTATTTTGAGCTGAAGCAGGTTTAGGTGTTTTGTGATCTTTACTTTGGTATAAATATGCGAGTGATCCTCCTCGCTCTGAGCATCCAAAAGTTGCTGCTGCTAGATTTGGAGAATCTTTACTTCCGATAAAGTCCAGTCGGAAGACAAAAGTAAAGAATGGAGGGAGTGTTAGTATAAAAGCTGCTAAAATTCCTTAATGAGTTTACCGATTTGGGCAATTGTTTCAAATAACTTCACATTCCATTATGGTTTATACATGTTGATAAACTGGTTGCCAATGTATCTTGAACAGCGTCTTCAGCTCAGTCTTCAGGAAATGGGTTCTTCAAAAATGGTACCTTATCTCAACATGTTTATATTCTCAAATATTGGCGGGGTGGTTGCTGACCACTTGTTCACTAAAAGAATTTTTTTCTGTGACCATAACTGTTGACGTTAGGCATGATTTTAGGAGTATAATTGTATAATAATTAGTATTAATTGTTTTCCATAGATAATTATATT
>JAOQMQ010000005.1:12193341-12206181 GCA_027563845.1 Erythroxylum subrotundum | reverse complement strand
ACAGTAGGCACTTGGAATGTTGCTGGAAGACTTCCACAAGAAGATCTAGAGATTGACGACTGGCTTTGCAGTGACGAACCAGCAGACATGTATATCATTGGGTTAGTTTCTCCTTTATTTCTTATTTCAATTTTGTACTACTTTTTAGTGTAAAAATATATTCAAGGGACTTCAAAAGAGAACCAGGAAAATTTCTGCCTCTGCGGCATGCATGAATGAATGCCTGTACTTTTGTCTGTTTGATCGCGTCCATCTTTTATTCATCTGATGTGAAATGTTCAAAAGAGCTATATAGTTCTCCGACCAAATTCTGACACAAACCCAACTCAGCCAAGCCGTGATGCTCATAGAAAACGATAAAAGCAAGCTTTTCAACAACTACTGTAAGCTAATGATAAAAAGCCCTTCTAGAGAAATTTTCTTGTAATAATTAAGATTTGAACATCTCTACTTGATCTAATGCTCCTCGGATTAGGTTCATCTCATATCTGCTATCTGCTACCAGCTAAACTTTCAAGACAGGAAACATATTCATATACACCAAAAGATTAACCCAGATATCAAAGTAGATACCTGTATGATTTTGGAAAGGTTGAGTTGCAGTTTTGACTTGTTTTCTTTGCATATGTATATTGAACTCGAGAGTCTTCATCCATTCCAAGCAGTATCGTGCTCAAGTGCCAGATCCATTTGTGAGGTTTCTCATTCAAAATTGTCTAAAAGATGTCATACTTTTAGCTGAAATCACTGCATATATGGTCTGCTCTACTTAAGAGTCTGTATCAACATCCCTGTCTCAATATGATGCCGCTTTTTACCTTAACCGAAATATTTGGTAGGAGATAATTTTAATTATTTCTTGAAGAGGATGTCCCTCTTATATAGCTCCTTTTCCCTTTTTCCAGATTCCAAGAGGTTGTCCCTTTGAATGCTGGGAATGTGTTAGGTGCAGAGAGCAGCCGACCAATTCCAAAATGGGAGGCACTCATTAGAAGAACTCTTAACAAATCTTTGCAGCAGGAAACGAAGCACAAATGCTATAGTGCCCCTCCGTCTCCAGTGTTGAGAACTTCTTCTGTTGCTGATGAACTTGCAGATGAGGTTGATGCTCTGCCATTGGAGGCGTTGACTGGGGAGTACTTGGCAGCAAATGATGGTTCTGACATTGAAAGACATAGCTTGAGTCAAGTAGTGAGCATTGGGAAAAACTTACACCTAAAAAGAATATATGGCATTGATTGTGACAGCAGATTAGACTGGCCTGAACATTCTTTAGATGCAAGCCCACAAGTCATCTCTTCCAATAACAAGCTACGTAGAGTATTGAGCAGTTCTGCAAGAATGGGCTTTGGTTGGATAGAAAATCCTTCACTACTCAGTCCTCAAAATTCGCCACTGAACGGCAGTGGCCTTAAACGATCTCATCACAGCTCTGGAAACCTGAGCAATATTTGGGTGGAGCAGCAAAAAAAACTTGACATTGCTGGTGCTATTGATACTCTTGAGGATGTTTATGATGGGCTATCTGATGAAGAGGATGATACTTTCTTAGAATTACCAACGGAACAGAACAGCAATGAATACAGCCAGCATAGTTTAAAGTCACACCCTAAGTATGTCCGTATTGTCAGCAAGCAAATGATTGGTATATATGTATCGATCTGGGTTCGTAAGAGGTTGAGAAGGCACATAAACAATTTGAAGGTCTTCCCTGTTGGAGTTGGTCTTATGGGCTACATGGGAAACAAGGTAATACCTTTTCCCATTCTTGATTAGTCTATCTTATTCAATATAACTGTTTCATTATAGTATCAAGTGCCGTTTTAACGGTGAAACATTGTTTTGCTATATTAATAGAAGTAAAAACAATCTTTGAAGAAGTAACAAGGGGATCAGAATGAAACCCTGTATAATTTCTTTGTAAATGAATTGTGTTCTTCGTCATATGTTGTTTTAGATATACTAGGATGTTTTGAAACTTTTCACTAGTTTCATTTGATTGTATTCAGATGAGACGAAAATGGTACCGTACAAATAATGATCTTGCTGTGAGGTTCTAACTTCTCAGAAAACGTTGGAGATCACAAGCAAGATATTACGTATATTCATTAAACATGAGTGACCATGCGCTTGTTCTTTAATTTCTGGATTGCTGATGTAGGGATCTGTTTCGGTTAGCATGACTCTCTTCCAGTCAAGGTTGTGCTTCGTTTGTTCTCATCTGACCTCAGGTCAAAAGGATGGGGCTGAACAACGCCGTAACGCCGACGTATATGAAATTATGCGCCGCACTTGTTTTTCTTCTGTCTTTGACACCGATCAACCACAGACCATACCATCTCATGAGTAAGCGTCATTTTACTTCAAAGCACATAAGATTCATTACGATTTGTTCAATCTGTAAAGTTTACCGTCAAATCGCTTTCATTTTAACTGAGGTGGGACTTTCAATAATTATGAATCTGTTTCTAAGATCAAATGTTCCAAATTAGAGTGCTAGTTCGTTTACTTCTGCAGCAAATTCCAAATGACCATACAAGGAGTTCTATAAACCAGTAAGGAGAGGAAGAGATACGAAGAATTTGACCTTGATTAAACAAAACAATAAAACTAGGTGGCTGATGATTAGATTTAGACCATCAAAGGATGGTGTTTTTTAGCATAATAACCTTTCATTTCATATTATGTATTTCTGGCACATGAATTTGTGATGTGATGCTTCTACATACAGTCAGGTATTCTGGTTTGGGGATTTGAATTACCGTCTCAATATGTTGGACACAGAGATAAGAAAACTTGTTGCACTTAAGCAATGGGACCAACTCATCAACAATGATCAGGTGAGAAACGTGTCTCTTGAGAGTTTCCTTTCTGGTGAGTAGCATGTTTCTCAAGAGTTGATGCACCTGGTCTACACTGATTGAGCCATCCTGATGATAACAAAAATGTAATCTCATTAAACCGGTTGGTAGACTCCTAAAAGACAGCGAGAGCCACGACATAAGCAGGAACTTCGTTTGGGAGTTTCTGATCTTATGATGAGAGCTTCCTGCAATATTCTAAATTTTTTTGTCCACAGAAACTGATGTTGAAACTACTTTGAAATTTCTTGGTATTGGTTTTCGTTGCTTATTCATCTTGTTTTGATCAAACAATCTATGCAGCAGCTAAACAAAGAAGTCTGCAATGGGCATGTGTTTGAGGGATGGAATGAGGGAGTAATAAAGTTTCCTCCAACATACAAGTACGAAATAAATTCTGATAGATACGTCGGGGTGAATCCAAAAGAAGGGGAGACAAGGAGGTCTCCAGCATGGTAAACACTAGTATGAAAATAATAGATTTAAATTTCTGACACCCAAGAGAAAATACCATTGCACATATATATATATGTATAATCATCTCACTCAATCCATGATTTGTTGGTGGAATTTTGGTACATGTTCAATTATGAAGGAAGCAGTAGTAGTTACTCTAGTTTATTTGGCATCATGTCGCAGGTGTGATCGAATACTTTGGTTAGGAAAAGGAATAAAACAACTCTTTTACAAGCGAGCTGAAATAAGACTCTCAGATCATCGACCTGTTAGCTCAATGTTCTCACTTGAGGTCGAAGTCTTGGATCAACGGAAGCTCAAAAGGCACTCAATGTTAACACTGCAGCAATACATCCTGAGATTTTTCTAGGTGAAGATGGGAATTGAGACTCACCAGGTGAATGGTAACCATATCTTACTGTTAGTGGGGTGATAACTAATCTATATAGTTCGTAGAAGATAAAGATAATGATGGAATTTATATGATTAGCGAAATCGTGTGTTGATCTCCATTACTATTTGATTAAATTTTGTGCTTTGTTTAGTGCTACGGTGGCTTGAGTATGCATGCAGCTTATGTTGAATTAAATTGTTTTGTGAAACCAGCTGTATTGAAGCTTGCAGAGGATCTTGCAATGGCAATCAAGATAAAGAAGAGAGGAAGGGTGAAGACCAAGCTAAAGCTTCCAAGATATCTCAGAAAACTTGAACTAATGATCTTGGGGATAATTCAGAAGACCATGCATCCAAGAAGTGAAATTTTGAAGATTGAAGATTAAAGGAGAAAGCCTGAAGAGGAAAATGAAGAAACCTATAGAAGTGAAAAAAACCGAATAGTTTGTTGATGTCTATGAAAAACCTGAAAGTTTTTTCCTGAAGCTGAAATGGAGAATGTGTTAAAGTTGTCAAAGCACAAGATCAAGCTGAGAGTGAAGTCAAAGGATGTTAGTTAAAGCTTGTCCAATTCGTACCACAAGCATATACAACTGGTCCTGCATATCAGATTCTGTTTTTCAAAATCAGTGGCATTTAATGTATGTCAGTTGTTGTTTTTACATGTATTTTGTTTTTTAGTTGATCAAAGGGACAATGAGACATGTTAAGCTCCTGTCTCTTGGATTATAAGCATGCTTTTAATTCCTAGTCTTTGTTTTTTTCAGAGGTTTTTTTTAAACCATGTAAGAGCTGAATATAAAGCTCATCATCTTCTTCTTGAAATGAATTAGAAAAACTTCATCTTCGTCCAAAAAAAACCTTGCTCTTTCTTTTTGTTTTCAAAAGTTCATCAAAAGTTTGAGTGTTGAGCCAATTGCAAAATCACAATATACAGACATTGATTCTGAAATTTTATTGTGAAAGCAACCAAACTTTACATTCAAAAACCAAACCTTACAATCAAAACCAAAACATATACTATTCTACACTTGAGAGGAAGTAACATTATACATTTTGAGAAGACTGTTCAAAAACAACAAAAAATTCAGAACATTAGGATTTCTGAGCTCGACAGTTGCAAAGCTTCAACCAGCAAGCTTGACAACCAGCTACTTGAGTGAAGTGAAGGAGGCATTGAATCATCTTCCTAGAGTGGTATCAGAGCTACACGGTTTATACAACCTGGACTGAATCAAAACATGGCAGGCATGAATATTCCTGTAATGAACTTGCAAAGCATTAAGGCAAATATACCAGTTCTAGTTGATGAGAACTATAAGGCGTGGGCACTTAGAGTTGAAGATTGTCTCAAGATTTGTGAATGCTGGGATGTAGTGAATGAAGGAATAGCTGAACATGAGGGAATAGCAGACTTAACAGAACAGCAAGCAATAAGGTTAAATCAGGATAGAGACAAAGATTTTAAGGCCCTCATTTTTCTGAGATCTATGGTGAGTGAGGCCATATTGCTGAGACATGCTGGGTATAAGAGTTCAAAGGAGTTATGGGATATATTGAAGTTGGAACATGTAGGATCTGTTCAGTCGTTGAGGTTGAAGAAACAAGCAGTAATGAGAAGTTTTGAAAATTTCTCAATGAGGAATGAAGAGAATGTAGCTGCTGCAAAAACAAGATTAATGAGCTTGGTACAACAATTGAAAGAGTTTGGTGAAAACACGAGTTCAGAGAGGTTAGTTGATAAATTTTTAAGCAGATTACCTCTGAGATTTGAAGCTAGTATAGCTCTTGTAGAGTGACAGTTTAGCAATGATCTTGATTCTATTACATTGGAGCAAGTCTTTAATGTGTTAGAAATGCATGAGGAGAGGCATGGTGTTAGAAGAGAAGGTGAGGAGTATGCACTGAAAGCTGAACGTTTCAAAGTCCCAGAAAATCCACCTTTCCAAAATCAACCAAAAACCTGAGCCAAAGTCATTCTGAACCAAGCATGATGCGATCACAGACTCACCAACTTTCACAAAACCTCCCACAGAACAACCAACATCAGTTCCAGATAACTACATTTCTATAGAACCATCCCTACAAAAACCAAATGCAATACCAACAACCCCAAATGTATCCTCAAATACAATACCCTCCACAAATGCCTTACCTAAGCTTCCAAAACACTAACCAATTCCTTGGAAACAATGTCAGTCGAATGCAAAGTGGATCAAGAAAAACAAAATGGGGTATGTTTCCAAATTGCAGATTTTGTGGTGAAACCAACCATGCAGCTGAGGAGTGTTTCTAGAATGAAAATGTGGATTGCATTCACTGTGGAAAGAGGGGACATTCAAAGAGAGTGTGCTATGAGAGGTGGATGACAGAACAATAAA
The DNA here is from genome assembly GCA_027563845.1 of Erythroxylum subrotundum. Taxonomy (NCBI): domain Eukaryota; kingdom Viridiplantae; phylum Streptophyta; class Magnoliopsida; order Malpighiales; family Erythroxylaceae; genus Erythroxylum; species Erythroxylum subrotundum. The sequence continues at coordinate 12,200,090 of JAOQMQ010000005.1, read as the reverse complement.
ATCCGCAAAGTCATATTTTTGGAAAACCCCCACTGATACATCCTTTCCAAAGACAAAACATTACCTCTAACCAATTACCAACTCAGTCACAACCTTATCAAAATACACCTGAATCACAAGTGTATCAAGCTCACTATGTTTCAAACTCTGGAAATACACAAATCTCTCAGCATTATTCACCACAGCCTCAAATGCCTCAACTTCGATCATGTGCAACTCAACCTCAAATAACTCAATCCTACATGTCTCAGCCAAACCACCCGCAACAAATACATTACCAACTATGCAAACATAAGCACCAAACCAACTGTCTCAAACCACTTGTTCTGTCAATCATGTTTCAACTCAACCATCTTCTAAAATTTGCCCAAATTCTTAGGTCAATCTATAGCACAATTCCAACACTCAATCGGGACCTTCACAAACAGCTCAGCAATCAGAAAAACCAATTACTGAGGAGAGTGTATTTGTGGTGGAGGCCTGTCATCAATCCAAAAACCATGTTTTAACTGTTGAGAATTGTGCAGCTGAGGCAAATGATGAAAAGGGAGGAGAGTGGTTAGTAGACAGTGGTTGTTCTAACCACATGACAAAGAAGAGGGAAGCTTTTGTTGAAACAAATACTGATTTAAATACTATGGTTAAGATAGGGAATGGAGAAACAATACCTATCACTTGGAAGGGAAATGTAGAGTTAATCACAAAGGCCAGAAGCACCATACTTGAAAAGGTATATTACATTCCTGAGCTAGACCAAAATCTGATTAGTGTTGGACAACTTCTGGAAAGGAGCTACAAAATATATTTCGAAGATGAAATGTGCAGAATCTTCAATGTTCAAGGAGAGTTAGTCCATAAAGTACCAATGGTAAACAGAGTTTTTAAAATACAAATGACAGAAGTTGATGGAGCCTTTACAGCAATTCCAGTAACTGAGTTGACTTAATTGTGGCACAAAACGTATGGTCATGCAAATCTTGATTACATTACTGAAATGCAAAGAAAATAATTGGTTGTTGGATTACCTCAGTTAAGCAGCAAAATGAAGAATGTGTGTGAACCAGGTGCAAAGGGAAAGAGTCATGTATTACCTATCCAACAAGTGATTGGAGAGCCATAGAGAAATTGCAATTGGTGCACATTGATGTTTGTGGACCTATGGACACACCGTCAGCTGGAAGAAGTAGGTATTATGTTGAGTTTATTGATGATGTATCAAGGTATTCATGGATTTATTTCGTGAAGAGCAAGGATCAAGTGTTTGGATTCTTTAAAGTGTGGAAATCAGAAGATGAAAGTCAATGTGGAAGGAGGGTGAGATGTTTGAGAAGTGATAGAGGAGGAGAGTATATTTTGAATGAGATGAAGAATTACTTTGAAAGGGAAGTCATATTTCATCAATTTTCAATGGCATACTCACCACAGCAAAATGGAGTTTCAGAAAGAAAAAATAGAACAATTGTGGAAATGACAAGGCAATGATGTTTAAAGTGCAAGTTCCTAGAAAATTTTGGCCAGAAGCATGCTTTACTGCTGTCTATTTACAAAACAGAATGAAAACTCGAGCTTTGAAGGAGAAAACACCATTTGAAGTTTGGTTTGGAGTCAAATCGAAGGTGAATCATCTAAGAGTTTTTGGATGCGTAGCATATATGCACATTCCTAAAGCAAAGATGACAAAATTAGATGAGAAAGCAATGAAGGGAGTGATGATGGGGTATAGTGCAGAATCTAAGGGATATAGAATCTATAGCCATGAAATTAAGAAGATGTTGGTATCTAGAGATGTGAAATTTGATGAAAATCAAAGCTGGATTTGGGAAGAACCTACTACTGGAAAACTAAGAAGTGTTAGAATTGACTTACTAGTAGTTGGAATTGACTTACCAGCAGGTGAATCTAGTGGTGAAGGAAGTTTGAGAGATACCACAAATCAAGAAATGGCTGCTGCAGACAATTAAAATAATTCAGTGGATAGAAGATTTCAAATGGAGACAACTCAGCTGGAATCACAAGATACAAACAGCTCTGGAAGACATGGAACACAGGAGGAGTTTTCACCAAGCCCTGAAGATGATTTAATTCCAGGAAGTGATGAATTGAGCTCAGAATCTCAGGAGGAGACATCCAGCTCAGATAATGCACACAAGGAGAGGGATCTAGCCTCCATTTACAATGAAACTAACCCTTTGTTTGATTTCAGGTACAATGTAGCTGATGAAGGAGGAACAGATGGAGCTCTAACAATTATAGAATGTGCCTTACTTGTTGAGTCTAAATCGATGACATATAAACAAGCTGTCAAGCAAGGAGTGTGGCAAAGCTCAATGGATGAAGAAATGAAAGCTATTGAAGAAAATGGAACTTGGGTGTTGGACGATTTGCCAAGCCCAGAAACTAAGGTGGTCGACTCCAAGTGGATTTACAAGAAAAAATTGAATCCTGATGGATCAGTCAACAAATATAAAGCTAGACTTGTTGTGAGGGGATACAAACAAGAGTATGGAGTAGATTATACTGAGACATATGCACCAGTAGCTAGGTTGGACACAGTAAGATTGTTGTTGGCTCTAGCTACAAATAATGGATGGAGGGTACACCAAATGGATGTGAAGAGTGTATTCTTGAATGGAATGCTAGATGAAGAACTTTACTTGAAGCAACCCGAAGGTTATGTGGTAAATGGACAAGAGCAGAAAGTGTACAAACTTGTGAAGGCATTGTATGGACTGAAACAGGCTCCAAGGGCCTGGTATTTAAGGATCAACAGCTATCTAATACACAATGGGTTCTCAAGAAGCAAGAATGAAGCAACTTTGTATGTAAAAATCAGGGATGGGGAAAAGTTGATTTGCTCTTTGTATGTTGATGATCTGCTGATAATTGGAAAACAAGACAAATTAATAGAAGAGTTTAAGGAACTAAAGAAATCAGAGTTTCAGATGACAGACTTGGGAGAGATGAGTTTCTTCTTGGGTCTGGAGATAGATCAAAAGAGAAATGGAATTTTCATACATCAGAAAAATATGCAGAGGAATTAATTGATAAGTTTGGATTGAAAGGAAGCAGTGGAATGGGAACTCCTATAGAGCATCAATTAAAGCTGGAACCTACGAAACCAGGTGAGGAATTTGATGCAACTTATTATAGGAGCATGATTGGATCATTAATGTAAGTGCATCAAGGCCTGATATTGCATGTGCAGTGAATATTATGGCTAGCTTTAATCAAAATCCTTCAAGGCAACATGATGTTTATGTTAGAAGGATAATTAGATATGTTAAACATACAATTGAGTGTGGAATTTAGTTTGGAAGAGGAGAAAGAGTGGAGTTATATGTGTTTAGCGATGCTAGATATGTTGGAAGCAATGAAAGTAAGAGCAGAAGTGGTTATTGTTGTAGCTTTGGATCTAGAATTTTTGTTTGGAGTTCAAAGAAGCAGAGGAGTGTAGCACAATCATCAGCTGAGGCTAAATATATGGCAGTAAACATGGCTGCCAAGCAAGCTGAATGGTTGAAGAAACTTCTAATGGATATAGATGAATTGAAGGAAAAATGTGTGAAAATTTATTGTAATTCTAGTGCTGCAATCTCAATGGCTGAGAACCCATCTGATCATATGAGAACTAAGCATATGAAAGTGAAGTATCATTATATTAGGGAATTGATCGAAGAAAAGGAGATCAAGATGGCCTTCTGTAGATCAAGCTTTCAACTAGCTGATCTGTTCACCAAGGCTTTGCCAAGATGGAGGTTTGAATCTTTAAGGAAATTGATAGGTGTGCAAGTTCCACAAAACAAAGGAGGAACTGTTGAATTAAATTGTTTTGTGAAACCAGCTGTATTGAAGCTTGCGGAGGCTCTTGCAAAGGCAATCAAGATAAAGAAGAGAGGAAGGGTGAAGACTAAGCTTAAGCTTCCAAGATATCTTATGAAACTTGAACTAATGATATTGGGGATAATTCAGAAGACCATGCATCCAAGAAGTGAAATTCTGAAGATTGAAGATTAAAGGAGAAAGCCTGAAGAGGAAAATGAAGAAACCTGCAGAAGTCAAAAAAACCGAATAGTTTGTTGATGTTTATGAAAAACCTGAAAGTTTTTTCCTGAAGCTGAAATGGAGAATGTGTTAAAGTTGTCAAAGCACAAGATCAAGCAGAGAGTGAAGTCAGAGGATGTTAGTAAAATCTTATCCAATTCGTATACAAGTGGTCCTGCATATCAGATTCTGTTTTTCAAAATCAATGGCATTTAATGTATGTCAGTTGCTGTTTTTGCATGTATTTTGTTTTTTAGCTGATCAAAGGGATAATGAGATGTGTTAAGCTCCTGTCTCTTGGATTATAAGCATGTTTTTAATTCCTAGCCTTTGTTTTTTTAAGATGTTTTTTTTAAAACCATATAAGAGCTTAATATAAAGCTCATCATCTTCTTCTTGAAATGAATTAGAAAAACTTCATCTTCGTCTAAAAAAACCTTGCTCTTTCTTTGTGTTTTCAAAAGTTCATCAAAAGTTTGAGTGTTGAGCCAACTGCAAAATCACAATATACAGACATTAGTTCTGAAATTTTATTGTGAAAGCAGCCAAACCACCTTACATTCAAAAACCGAACCTTACAATCAAAACCAAAACATATATTATTCTACACTTGAGAGGAAGTAGCATTATACATTTTGAGAAGACTGTTCGAAAACAACAAAAATTCAGAACATTAGGATTTCTTAGCTCGATAGTTGCAAAGCTTCAACCAGCAAGCTTGACAACCAGATGCTTGAGTGAAGTGAAGGAGGCATTGAATCATCTTCCTAGATCTTACACATCTATCTTTCAAAAATGTAATTGCAGATCAATTTATCAGGGAATATGAGAAATCAGCCCCACTATGACCAAGCTCTCCATCATTGCAATTTTTGACAGCAACAGAAAATTAAAGTTCTTAAAAACATAGCAGCATCAGTTTTGGTTGCTGTACAGAACTTGTAACATGGACTTTTTGTTTTCTTAGAAGGAAATAGAGAACTTAGTTTGTGTCTTATGTGTTTAAGGTGCAATTGTACAGATCCTTATTAATCTTGAAATAGGAAATTTTCGGGTAGATAGAAACCTAGAACTTAAGTATCAACCGACGAGTTCTTCATTTTATTTCCTGCTCCATGTCTCTTTCCCCACACAAGTATATATGATATAATATCATCAAGCTAAACATATAGACATATTGTATAACGTAGACTGAAACCCACAAAATACCTGATTGCACAATAATTATGAGATGAACTCTTTCTGCATTCAAATATGAACTGATGTCAAATGAACACTCCAAGATTACTTCAATGACATTATCTGGCCATGGCATTCTCTACTCCATCCACAATTTGAACAATCGGAATCCGTCAGCTATATCACATTGCAACCAACACAAAAGAAACTATGTAAGTGCTTTAAGAGCATCCGAGTCAAGCAAACAAAACAAAGCAAATTCTTTCAGTACTGAGGGTGAGCATTAGGTCTCCAAGGTGATAGAAAACATCAACTAAATATTTCAGACGCAAATTACCCATTAACGTTGAGATGCCTGAAACAACCAATATTATTTCAACACTTACCCTTTTAAATTAAACAAATTATAAAAAGAAAAGAAAAAAGTATATTAATCAATCAGAACTAGTCGGGATTCATGCTCACATCTGTTACGAGATATTTGTATTGATAAGTGCATATTTGTCTGATATTTATATTTTAATTATTCCTTTTTACTTCTCTTATTGATTCAATTATTGGGACTTAACTTGATTTAATATTTCCTTGTAGGAAATTACGAGTTTCTGCATGATGTGAGAAATTAAGAGGAAAACGATAATTAAATGAGCAGAAGCACAACGTAGAGAAGGTTTTAAGTGTGTCCCTTTTTAATTGTCGCATCAAGCTGGGGATTTTGAGGGCTGGCGTGGAATTAAATCAAGGGGACACAGGTAGCACAAGGAGAAGAATTAAAGGAGCAAAAAGAATTAAAATTAACATAGGCGCATACGGAGATGAGGCATCAGGCATGTCACGCAAATAACAAGACAGCAAGAATTAAATTAAGGGCTACATGGCTTTTAGAGGTTTTTAAATGATGGGTTAATTGTCTAAGGAATAAGGATTGAACAAGTGCTGTGAGGGAATTAAAGAGGCTGAAACGGTGGACTTTGGAAAGAGGAGGGCCCACGTCATTTAATGACCTAGGAGAAGCTTGAGTGGAGATGGGTTTTGACGGCAACTTTGGATGAGTGAAGCAAAGGAATTAATAAATATGGGCTGGCGTAGGGCCCACTTCATTTAATGAAATGAACAAAAACCTAGGAGGGATTAGGCTGTTGACGGCAATTTTACTGGGAGAGGACGATAGCTATTTAATGCGACAGAGAGAAGGTTTTTAAAAAAAACAGCCACCAAGAGCAAGGAACGAACAGCTGCACTTGGAGGTGATGAACAGCGACACTTGGATGGGAAGGAGCTGCGGCAATCAGAGAGGGAAGCAATCAGCATCGGTGTTTTAGGGAGATTGTCTAGTTTTTCTTCTTTTCTTTGTTATTTAGATTATGTTATTTAAGAACTTTGTTTTATTTAATTCTGTTATGAGTAGCTAATCTGTTTTAGTTGGGGAATTCCGATAGTTATGCTTGGCTTGTGAGACCTTATTGTTCTGATTATTTGGTTTATAATATTCGTACTGTTTCCGTTTTACTGTCATTGTTTATTAATTG
>JAOQMQ010000005.1:12182707-12193241 GCA_027563845.1 Erythroxylum subrotundum | reverse complement strand
ACGAGGGAGCCAGAGGTAGTTGGTAACCATAGCTAATCTATTATTAAACCAAAGAAAATATTTGAGTCGATGATCGCGGTCAATGCATAATTAGGAATTCCCTGGCTAATTTGTCGTTATTTGAGTTAATCAATTTTATCTGAGTTCTTTGCTAGTTGAGTCATAGTTGTTATTTTGTTTAATTTTAATTGAGTTTGTAATTTATTAGTAATTAGTTTAATTAGTAGTTTTAGCAGAAAAACTCCAAAACCCCCCTTTTTAATTAATTTCATTCGTTCTTTGGCATTTGAATAGAATCAATTATTCCATTCTCTGTGGATCGACCTCATTTACTACTGTGCACAATTTGTGTTTATTTGGTGTTTGGGAATTATTTTTGGTGGATTCGACACCCATCATGTATTGTAGCTAACAGGAAAATTAGGGATTAAGAACAAACTAGCTTGAGAGAAATAAAAGAAGAGATAGGAACAGAAAAATAGGTTAATTTGTTAATCATTAGTTCCTCCCTTTCCACCTCTAATGGTTATATTAACAACTATAATATCCGTTATGGGCTATCCAATCATTGCTTAACGGATGTCTTATACACACAACATTTTGGGAATACTACATCGTGTTACAATTCTACAAACACGTATTCCCTACTTTCACCTTTCAGCTATGGGCTTTTATCATTTCCCCGCTCCCCAAGAACCTTGTCCACAATGTTTAAATGTTTATATATGAAAAACATTGTTGATAAAGAAAATACATGCAAGAGGGGGTGAATTACGTGTGACTTGAAAATTTTTGCAAGTTACTTTCAATTCGTATAAAAACGAGAGCATGTTAAAATTTAAAACAATAGGAGTCTGTTAGACGATAGATGTCTATTAAACAACAGGAGCGGTTAGATGATAAATCATGTTAAAACAATTTAAAGCAGAAGACGCCTATTAAAATAAAAGGAACCTCTTGCAAGTTGAAAACAGAAGGAGCCTATTATAAAAGTGAAGAAGTCTCTTACTAAAATGAACACACACATAATATAATATGAAAATTTAAAAGTTAAAGAGAGAAAGAATGATGCAGTCGATTTATACGGTTTCAACTTATAACCCAAGTCTACTTTTTGTCATCAAGTATCCATCTTGAGTGTTTCACTAAAATCCTAAGTAATAATTTGACGAGCCTCTTCAAGTTCACGAGTACAAATTTTTCAAGGTTTTTAAACCTTCCAAACTAGTAATATTTAGTTAGCCTCTACAAGCTCTCAACAGGCAAAAATGTAATTTGCTCGATACGAGCTTCAATGATCTCTCTAAAAAAGAAATTTCACTTTCTAAAGCACAAAAAATTTGACAATGATATCACTTTCAAGAGAATTGATGCTATAGATGTATTTCAAGACTCTGATCTTTTTCTGCAAAAATAGTGGCTCTTTCTTAAGTAGGCATTTCTTACAACTAGTCATTACTTCATTTGCATCTTTAGTCAAATGGATGGATTTAAATCTGAATAACTTCAATGTCATTTTTGCCAAAAATCTTCTAGTAATTACGGAGCTAATATATAACCTTCATAATTAGTAGGATCCTTTTGGATAAACCATTTCTAATAAGGTAAGTTCATAAAGAAGGTTCCTATAAGAAAGAAAGCGTATTTCTTATAATTTTATTTCCTTTTGAGAATTAACATGTTAACAATAAAAGGAAATAACTCCAATGATAACAAGATTCTTCCGGATATTATGAAATAAATAAGGTAAGTTTATTAGGAAGGTTAATTCAAGAAACGAAGCATTTATCCTATGATTTTATTTCCTTTTGAGAATTAAATCGTTAATTGTATAAGGAAATAAATATAATTTAAATTTTGAAATATTATGAGGTTATCATCAAAATCATTAATAATAAACCTTGAGCTAACAATCTCTCCCTTTTTGATGATGACAAACAATAACAGATATATTTTCAAAATTCAACTAATAATGAAGGGTTTCGAAAAATATTTGTAGACTTTATAAGTTCTTACTAATTAGAAGGAGCCTTTTCTTTCTTAGTAAGGAGCCTATCGTTAACAAATCACATATTAAAACTTCACAAATTTAGTTAGTAACATATATCACAGATTCATCATGCTCACAAATCATGCAAGTAAAAAGTCATGCATCACAAATCATGCAAGCAAAAGTCATGCAAGTATATCATACATCTTTTAACAAAATATATCATCATCTTAATTCTCCCCCTTTGTCATAATCAAAAAGTGGAGGGAAAAGAACGAAAAGATATATAACATGTCATGCTTAAAATCATGCAAGGCGAAAATATATCATTAACTCTTAACTTTTGCCATTTGTCATTATAAAAAATTATATCTACTCTCCCCCTGCATTAAAGATGAGAATGCTTCAAAGAAGGATGGATTAGTAGTACCAAATATTATGTCATTAACAAATATTTGTACTATAAGTAAATCATTCTTCTTTCTCTTAATAAATAAGGTTTTATCTATCTTTCCTCTTTCGAAGTTATTCTCAAGCATAAAATTACTTAACCTTTCATATCATGCTTAAGGAGCCTGCTTTAGACTATATAAGGTTTTAGATAACTTCATCAAGTAATTTGGATTATCTTCATTTTCAAAACTTGGAGGCTGCTTAACAAACACTTATTTGTTAATGTATCCATTTAAGCTGGCGCTTTTGACATCCATTTGGAATAACTTAAAATTTGTATAACAAGCGAAAGCAAGTAGAATGCTAATCGACTCTAACCTAGCAACAGGTGCATAAGTCTCATCAAAATCAATACCTTCTTGTTGATTATAACCTTGAGCTATAAGTCTATCTTTGTTTCTTAACATCTTACTATTTTTGTCACAAAAATCTTCAAATTTTCTTCCATGATCGCTTCGAATTGATGAAATGCAGTACCCTTTTTCAATTTGAATTTTTCTGCAAAACTCCATCTTTTCTTTCAATGTAGTTAAAATGTGATATTTCACTTATCACGTGTATTGAACCTGCACTATCAACTATCCATTGATTTTCTCTTACTTCCGTTTTGAAGCATATCTGTAGAAAGTATTCTCTCATTTTAGGTACCAAAATTTTTAAGGTCCTTTTAGGTTAGTAGTTTGACCTTTTGGCCTCCAAACATTCATTTGAGATCATTTTCTCAGTCTACAAAAGTTACAAGAATGACTAATATGATCATGTTTACCATAGTAGAAGCACAAAACAAATGAATGAGAATTGATATAATTTCTACCATGTATCATGTTCTTGCTATTTTGGTTATAGCTACTGCTGGATTTGACAAAGAAGTTCTTATATGGCCTGATGTTATTGTTTTCATTGTATCATATTCTGGCCTTATCAAAAATGCATTTACCACTACCAAGCAATGCATTAAGGTTGTTCCTTCCATCAACAAAATTTGCTAGATCTTTTTCTAGAGATAAGATCTTTCCAACACTTTTCTCTTTCTCAAGTTCTAAGGTGGCGACTTTTTCTTCTAAATGCATCTTTTCATAATCATTTTTTAGCAATGTATTTTCCAACCTAGCCACTATTTGTTCCAAAACTTCCTTTTTCTGAGACCTTTTGCTTATAATCAACCTCAAGAGACATATTCTTGGTCGTCAAATTCTCATTTGTAGATTCCAATAATTTTATCTTACTCTTCAGAGATGCATCATTGCTCTTGGACTTCTCAACTTCTTTGAAATACTTCACTGTCAACTTTTTGTACTGATCATATAATTCATGATATGCATTTTTTGATTTATCAACTTCAATATCAGAGTCAGAATAATATATCTCATCATCTCTTAATTTAGCCATAAGATAGATGTTGCTAACTTCTTCAGGATCTTCTTCTTCAAAGCTTTCAAAATCCTCATCCGACCAGGCTATTTTTAGTGTCATTCCTCTTTTGTAGGAGGATACTTTATCTTGCCTAAGCTCGATTTCATGGATCATCAAGTTCCTTGTAGCCAATCGAGTGAAATAGTGTCTAGTTCCTTTGTTTTCATATTCTTCTAGAGACAACGCACATATCAGATGATGTTTGGCTTTAACATTTAGTTGTGCATTTTTTTCTGTCAGCATCATTCCATACTTCTAGCTGTTGGACCCCAAATTTTTATTATTCAATAGTGATTTATTGTTTCATTATTTTTAGAGTTAAGTCATCAAATTAGCAAGTATGAATAGAAATTAAAAATTAGAAGTTAGAATTAAGTTGGAATTAATATGGTGTTTAATGGGTTAAGAGAGTTAGTATACTTAGATAAAACAAAAGAAGGGCAAATTTGGAAAGGCTAAGTAAATGAGGGGCAATTTTGGAAGATTAAGCTAAAGATGAGGCTTGAATTAAGAAAGAGAAGAAGAGAATAGAGGGTGTCGTGAGAACCAAAGAGAGAAGGAAGAGAAAAAAACGTGAAAAGAGAGAAGAGAAGGAAAAATCGTGGAGAAAGAAGAGAAAGGAAGAAGAAATTGTGGGAAGAGGAAGAAATCAAACTTCTAAGGTAATTATCATCTTTCTTCTTGCTTAGTAGAAAAAAAAAAGGGATTTGAGAGAGAGATGAGTTGTGTAAGAAGAAGAAGAGAAACCCTAGATGGATTTTTATAGATTTCTAAACTAGATCCTAGGTTTTTTTCTAACTTAGATGGGTTATGGGTAGGTTAAATTTGAGTTAATTTTATGTTTGTGGAAATTTTGTGACTTCTTTGTTTTGAAGTTTATAAGTTATTCGAATGTTGTTTTGAATGAAACCTTGGTTGTTCTAGGAAACCAAAGGAATCCTACCCAAGAGCAAGGGGAAAGGCAAGCTTGACTTAGATTTTCGCAAGCAAATTAGGTGGGTAATGTATTTATAGTTATTGTGTGATTGGGCAAATTCTTGCCTATGTGTGTGTATGTTAAATCTTGAAATGGATTTGCTTGAATTATTATGATTGATTGGAAATGCATGATGTTTTGTAATTATGTTATACCTTGAAAGAGGTTATAACATTTTGAATTAAATGAGAAGAAAAGAAAGAGCATGAAAAGTAAGAAAGCATTTGATAAAATGTTTTGAGCATGAAATGAATATGTGCTTTGTTTGGGCAAGAGAGAATTCCATTTCGTTAGTCGCGTGCACTTTGACCCATAGCCTTCTCTCGGTTGCCCGCTTGAGGCCACGAGATCCTGAGAAATTGGACTCGTTTTGTTCACGGAGTAAACTTCAGTTTCTTTGTTTCGTTCCACGAAACTCTCGATCCATTTGTTTGTGCATTGCATAATTGAATTGTCAAGCATGAATCATTTTGAGCGTTAAATGTTATGAGTTTTGAGCTAAATTAATGAATGCTTAAATTGCCGAACACATAAATATATGTATATATGTACATATGCTTGACTTTGGTCAATTGCCAGTGATTATAAATATATTAGCCACTGAGCTGTGTTGCTCACCCCACTATTCCCTCCTCAGGTGCAGAACGAGAAGGTTAGAAATCCTGGCAAGGCATCGGAAACTCCAAGATATTAGAAACTTTTGTAACTAAGTCATTCTGATTAATTTCAGATAGTTTCATGAGCATGTAAACATTGGGCATCCTCTATAGGTTGCATTTTGTGTTAAGCCTTTATTTATAATGCAAATTTGTAATTAAAGCTATGTATGAGCTTTTGTGGTTTTGGCAAATGAGTTTAGAACTATAAAGTTCCCCATGTGTATGTGCATGTTTCTATGGTAGTTGCACATTTCGAAAATCCAAGTCTCTCCTAGATGTAGAAATTGTATGCCGAATTCAGGGAAAAACTGGACTAATTTAGACTAAATTAGTCAAAGTTTCCTTCTGGAAAGTTGTAGCTTATCTTTCTAGCTTTCCATCGATATATAGTATGAAACATTTGGGCATAGGAGTTAAAAGTTATGGTCTTTATAAGGGGAGACGTTTGGTCTGTGATGACGTCATATTGTCTGTGAAGATGTATCGTCTGTAAGGATGATTCGTCCGTAAAGTTGTATCGTTTGTAAAGACGCTTCGGTTTGTGATGACGTCATATCGTCTGTGAAGATGTATCGTCTGTAAAGTTGTATCGTCTGTAAAGACGCTTCGTCTGTGATGACGACATATCGTCTGTGAAGATTTATCGTATGTAAAGATGATTCGTCTGTAAAGTTATATCGTCTGTAAAGATGCTTCGTCTGTAATGACATCATATCGTCTGTGATGATGTCATATCATCTGTAAGGATGATTCGTCTGTAAAGTTGTATCGTCTGTAAATACGTTTCGTCTGTGATGACGTCATATCGTCTGTGAAGATGTATCGTCTGTAAGGATGATTTGTCTGTAAAGTTGTATCGTCTATAAAGACACTTAGTCTGTGATGACGTCATATCATCTGTGATAATGTCATTTCGTCTTAAGACTTTGCTTCGTCTTAAGTTGACCGCATTCGTCTGCTCCGTATTTGTCTATTTTTTCGCATTCTTCTGCTCCACATTCATCTGTTTTTCCTCATTCGTCTATTTTTCTGCATTCGTCTGCTCCGCATTCGTTTGTTTTTCAGCATTCGTCTGTTTTTCCCCATTCGTCTACTTTTTGTTTCCTCTATAGTTGACCCTCCACTTCTTCTGTACACTATTCATCTTGTATCGTCTGGTCAAATTTTTGACCCTCCAGACGATAACATTTGTCTTCGAGGTCTTCATGAAAGTTGTAAATCTTGAAGTCTTCTTTCGAACAGTCTAAAGAATTGTTTAATCCGATGTCTACAGAGAAAATTATGCCTTTTGTCCCTAAACAAGTTCGATAAGGTCAAGGACAAGTATTGTTTCAGTTTATGGCTCCGAATGCTGGGCTCCAGAAGCGGGGTCCAGCATTGTTTGGTATCAGAGCTTAGGTTTTTCCTAGGCTTAGAAGGCATAGGAGGATAAATTGATATGTTATGTGATTACTTGTTGCATTGTGAATTGATTGGATTGCATGAAGTGACATGTATGTCATGCATACATGTAGGAATTAAGACTAAAATGAAATGTAAAGCTAATAGTTAGTGTTTACATTGAAGGAGTAAGATGCCACCTTGTAGAAGGACACGAGGAGTACTACAAGGATCGATTGCACCTGACTCTCTGCCAAGGGAGGAAAGTACTTATGAGTATATAGTCCCAGGGAATGCTGAGGCTTCTGTAGGGCCTAGTAGTGAGCCCAATCGATCACAGATGCGGGAGTCTCCTCTCTCGCAGGAGCAAGTGCCTACTCCATTGGATCCGAGGATGTTTCAGGCATTTGCTCAGGCCATGGGCCAGATGATGCAATCTTCTACTCCGACCCCAGTTAAGAAGGGAAAGCAGTTTGACAAGCTCATAAAGTATAAGGCAGTGGATTTTTATGGGACCACGGATCCAGAAGAAGCCGAGACTTGGTTGAGAAAGACCGAGAGGGTACTAGATCAGATGGACTGCGAGGATGAGGAGAAGGTTGTCTGTGCTGCTAGTTTGCTTCAGGGAGATGCTCTGCATTAGTAGGAGAGTGTGCCGGAGAGTCAAATGAGACCGCCAGTGCTCACATGGAAGGATTTCTTAGCAGTGTTTAAGAAGAAGTACCTGTCTATGGTGTATGTTCAGCAGAAACAAAGAGAATTTCTGAGTCTCGCCCAGAGGGAAATGACGGTGAGCGAATATGAGCGTCGATTTACACAATTGGCCCGATATGCAGCTGAGCTAATGATGAGTGAGGCAGTTAAGTGTCGTATGTTCGAATCGAGGTTACACCTAGCTATCAGAGAGAAAGTGGTGGTGCAGAATTTCTATGATTTTCAACAGCTAGTTGAAGCAGCCTTTTGAGTAGAGAACATTGAGAATATCAAGAATGCTGTGAACAAAAAGAGAAAGGGGAGAGAACAGTTCAAGAGGGGAGGTGGTACTTCTGCTCCTGAAAGGAGTGCCAGAACTTTCCCTGTGCAGTCTGAGGAGAGGAGCAGTGGTGTATGAGGACTTCTACTGTTTCTCATCAAGCCTCTACAGCGGGAGGCAGCAGAAAGGGAGATGGGGATAAGCCACCCATTCCCAAATGTGAACACTGCGGAAGGTTTCATAGAGGGGAATGTTACCGATTGACGGGAGCATGATTCAATTATGGAGAGAAAGGGCATATGGCAAGAGAGTGTCCGAATTATGCCAGAATAGAGGGGACACAGATGCAAGCTTCGAAGAGAACTGAGGCAGTGGGGCACAAAACTGCAACTGAAGTGGACAGTTCTGATGCAGTAAGGGGGGTGAATCCTCCAGGAAGACCAAGGGGGAAAGCACCAGCTAGAGTGTTTGCAATGACACGGGAGGATGCAGAGACCACTCCAGAAGTTGTGACTGGTACGGTTAAACTATTTAATGTTGATGTTGTTGTTTTAATTGATCCGGGCTCTACCCACTCTTTTGTTTCATCGGGTAGAACTATGTACGATAGGGATTTGAGCTTGTTGGATACTCCTTTGATGGTGAGTACTCCAATCGACTAGTATATTGTCATTAGTCAAATTTATAGAGACTGTGAGATACATATTGGAGGAGAACAATTAGTGATGAATCTAATGCCATTAAATATGGGAGGATTAGATGTGATTTTGGGTATGGATACCTTGGAGAAGTATAATGCCAATATGGATTGCAAAGAAAGACAGTGGACTTCGAGTTGGATAATGGAAGAAAGGTGGTGTTTTTGGGAGACAGAAAAGTCAGTCCACCTCGGATTGTTTCGGCTCTGACAGCACAAAAAATGATGAGGAAAGGATGTGAGGCATTTTTAGCCTATGTGATAGATATGAAGGCAGATAGAGGGAAGTTAGGAGATATACCAGTGGTCATGGAATTCCCAGATGTCTTTCCCAAGGAGTTACCAGGACTACCGCCACCTAGGGAAATTGAATTTCCCATTGAGCTTCTTCCAGGCACAATGCCGATTTCGGTTCCGCCTTATAGAATGGCTCCGGTGGAATTAAAGAAGCTTAAGGAGCAATTGGAAGATTTGTTGGAGAAAGGTTATATTAGGCCGAGCTCTTCACCTTGGGGAGCTCCGGTCCTTTTTGTGAAGAAGAAAGATGAATCATTGCAAATGTGTGTGGATTATAGGAAGCATAATCATGTCACCGTAAAGAACAGATATCTACTTCCACGCATAGATGACTTGTTTGATCAGTTACAAGGGATAAGGGTCTTTTCAAAGATATATTTTAGATCAGGTTACCATTAATTAAGGATAAAAGAGACTGATGTGTTAAAGAATGCTTTTAGAACATGATATGGCCACTTTAAGTTCTTGGTCATGCCTTTTGGGTTAACGAATGCACCTACAGCTTTTATGGATTTAATGAATAGAGTCTTTAAGCCTTTCTTAGACCAAATTGTTATTGTTTTTATTGATGATATTTTGGTCTATTCTAAGAGTGATAAGGAATATGAGAAATATTTAAGAATTTCTTTGGAGACATTGAGGAATAATGAGTTGTATGCCAAATTCGATAAATGTGAATTTTGGCTAAAGGAAGTGACATTTCTTGGACATGTGATTTCAGAGCAAAGAGTACATGTGGATTCGAGGAAGATAAAAGCAGTTGTGAAATGGAAAGCACCTAAGAATGTAGCTGAAGTGAGAAGTTTTATGGGATTGGCCAGGTATTATAGAAGATTTGTGGAAAGCTTTTCTATAATAGCAGCTCCACTTTCCAAATTGACAAGAAAGAATAAAAAATTTGTATAGACAGAGGAGTGCCAAGGCAGTTTTGAGGAATTGAAGAACAGGCTTACAACTGCACCGATTTTGACTTTGCCTTCAGGTAGTGACGGATATACAGTTTATAGTGATGCCTCAAGGAAAGGATTAGGCTGTGTGTTGATGTAAGGAGATAAAGTGATTGCTTATGCTTCTAGGAAATTAAAGCCTTATGAGATGAATTATCCTACGCATGACTTGAAGTTAGCGGCCATAATTTTTGCATTGAAGACTTGGAGACATTACTTGTATGGAGTCACTACTAGGGTATTTACAGACCATAAGAGTCTTAAATATCTGTTGAGCCAAAAGGAGTTGAATTTGAGACAGAGAAGGTGGTTAGAACTGTTGAAAGATTATGATTTGATGATAGACTACCATCCAGGGAAAGCTAATGTAGTAGCGGATGCATTGAGTAGGAAATCAACTATGACATTTGTGGAGATAGTGTATCTTCCTTTGTTGGAGGAATTAGCCAGACTTAAAGTGACATTGAGACAAGCAGAATCTGGTTGTGTACTGGCAAATTTTAGAGTGAGGCTAGTATTGAATGAAAAGATTAAGAAGTTACAGGAACAAGATAAGTATTTGAGCAGGCTCCGGGAAGAGATTAAAAGTGGTAAACCTTTTGAAATAGAGATTAGAGAAGATGGATTGATGGTAATAGGTAACAGATTGTGTTGGACCCCGATCTTTGAGTAGAATTTAGAATTATAAAATGAACAAAAATGCGTATTTTTGTATATGAATTGTGTTATAGATGTTATTGTGCCTTAAG
>JAOQMQ010000005.1:12167506-12182607 GCA_027563845.1 Erythroxylum subrotundum | reverse complement strand
TTACAAGTTGCTGTTACTGTTTGGGGAGAGTGTCAGTGGACAGAAACTTTGAAGTAGTTTTTGATTCCCTTAGAGGCTAAATTGATTTTTCTGTCCTTCATGGAAGTTGTAAAGCTTCCTTTGAGCTTTCTATTAATACCAAATTTGTCAAATTTTGAGTTCGGGATCAAGAGTTACGATTTTTGAAAAATTCGGTTATATATATATTTATGAAGTGTTGTTATTTTGTTTATGATCCGACCCCTTTTGCAATCTTTTATTTATAATTTCTCCGTCTGATATCCGATTGACTTAGTTTTCGAAGCGTTAGATTTCTAAGATAATTATCTACTTTTTCATGGGAAATTATGATTTTTGTTGAGATTAAATGGAAAGAGATTGTTTTAATCAAAGTGAGTTGGATAATTTTCTAAACATGGTTCAGTATTTTGATAAATTCTTGATGTTTAGAGATCCAATTGAACTGATTCTTGTTGCAAAATAAAATAGAGACATGGGGCTATAAGTCATATGAAGGGATCGAAGTTTAATTTAGCCCCTAAGATGTTCAATTTCTGGAGTGAAGTTAGGCGTAATGTTCAGTCGTGGTTTAGTATAGGTCTGAAAGTATTTTGGCCATAACTTCCTCATTTCTGAACCAAATTGAGTGGTTTTGGTGTCTATGGAAACATATGACATAGAGGAACATTTCTCTAGAAGGAAGTATTCCCAAATTATTTCATTTACCTGAACAAATTAAGGAGGCAAGATGTCAGTTTTTAAAGGCTAAATGAAGGGCAAAATTGGAAGTTCACTTAAAGCATTAGGTTAAAAGGCATATATGGAGGGGCTTTAGGGTCATTCAGCCTTCATTAAATGAAAGAATGGAGGGCTGTCATTTAAGACAAGGGAAAGGCACGAAAATTTCAAAGGAAAGAAACGAAAATAAGAAGAGAGAAGAGAGAAGCATTCGGTGGAGAGAAGAAGAAGAAGAAGAAAAGAAGAAGCTAGGTCACGGTTTTTGATGGATTTCTAAAGGCGTTTTCAAGCTAATTCAAAGGGTAAAATGAAGAGGAACTCAAGAGCTTCATTTTAAGCCAAGAAAATCCGAAATTTATGAAGAGTTTAAGGTAAGAGATGTTTTTAATCTTTGATCTTTTAAAGAGTTTTTGGTTTAGATAGTTTAAATGGAATAAGAAGAGTCAAATAATTTGAGATATTGGTTGAGGGTGAATTTCCTAATGGGAAATTGAAGTGCTTAGTATGAGTTTGAATAAGATAAATAGAATGAAAAAAAATTTTATACCGATTCGGATTAGATTAGACCGAGTGTGTCTTAGGGTTTCCAACGCGACGCTTTTCTAAAACATTTGTACGCGGATGTCGGAAATTTGTTCAGTGCGATTTGAATTCGTTTTGCTTTCGATTCTTTCGCCTTATGTTTCAACTTCAGATTTGAGTCCGATGCGATTTGTTTTTCGCTTCCGTTTTCCGTTCTTCCGGTTGGGGTCCGGTTTCGAGATCGGATCCCAACAAATTGTGTGTTCCAAACATGTTGGAATTGAAAGATAAGGTTCTTGATGAGGCACACAATGCGCCTTATGTTATGCACCCAGGAAGTACAAAAATGTATAGGGATTTGAAAGAGCATTTCTGGTAGAAAGGAATGAAGAAAGAAGTTACAGAGTATGCTAAAAGTTGCTTAGTGTATCAGCAAGTTAAAGCTGAACAGCAGGCACCTTTAGGCAAACTTAAACCTCTGCCGATTCCGGAATGGAAATGGGAGAAGATTACGATGGATTTCTTGATGGGATTGCCGAGGACTAGCAGGAAAGCATGATGCAATATGGGTGATTGTGGACAGGCTAACCAAGTCCGCGCATTTCTTTCCAATTAAGCAGACAAATTCTTTGTATGCTTTGGCCAAGAAATATATGGATGAAATAATCAGACTTTATGAGGTTCCAAGCTCTATAGTCTCGGATAGAGATCCCAGGTTCACCTCCAGATTCTGGGAAAGCTTACAAGAGGCTGTGGGAACTAAGTTGCATTTTAGTACAGCTTTCCATCCACAGACTGATGGTCAATCAGAGAGAACAATATGGACATTGGAGGCAATGTTAAGAGCTTGTGTCATGGACTTCAAAGGTTTATGGGATGATCATTTACCTTTGTATACAATAATTCCTATCACTCAAGAATTTAGATGGCACCCTATGAAGCTTCGTACGGTAGGAGGTGTAGAACTCCTATTTGTTGGGATAAAGAAGGTGAAAAGAGGCTTTTAGGGCCTGAGTTGGTGCAAGTCACGGTTGACAAGATTAAATTAGTGAAGCAGAGAATTAAAGCAGCTCAAGATAGGATGAAAAGTTATGAGGATGCACATAGAAAGGAGATGGAATTTGAAGAGGGACACAAAGTGTTTCTTAGAGCTTCTCCATGGAAAGGGATTTTGAGATTTGGAAAGAAAGGCAAGCTTAGTCCAAGATACATAGGCGTTTATGAGATCATTGAGAAGATTGGGCATTTAGCCTATAAGTTAGCTTTGCCACCGGAATTATCTAAGATTCACAATGTCTTCCATATATCGATGCTGAGGAAGTACCGATCGGATCCTTCACACATAGTTCAACCTTCGGAGGTTCAGTTAAGGGAGGATTTGACATATGAGTAGCAACTAGTGGAGATTTTATATTCAAAGAAAAAATTTTGAGAAACAAGATTGTAAAGCTGGTTAAGGTCTCATGGAAGAACCATTCGACGGAGGAGGCAACATGGGAGCCTTTAGAAGCAATGAAAGAAAAGTATTCATACCTCTTCGTGGACTCAAGTAAGAATTTTGAGGACGAAATTGTTTAAGGGGGAGAATTGTTGGACCCTAAATTTTTATTATTCATTAGTGATTTATTGTTTCATTATTTTTTGAGTTGAGTCATCAAATTAGCAAGTATGAATAGAAATTAAAAATTAAAAGTTATAATTAAGTTGGAATTAATATGGTGTTTAATGGGTTAAGAGAGTTAGTAGACTTAGATAAAACAAAAGAAGAGCAAATTTGGAAAGGCTAAGTAAATGAGGGGCAATTTTGGAAGATTAAGCTAAAGATGAGGCTTGAAATAAGAAAGAGAAGAAGAGAATAGAGGGTGTCGTGAGAACCAAAGAGAGAAGGAAGAGAGAAAAACGTGAAAAGAGAGAAGAGAAGGAAAAATCGTGGAGAAAGAAAAGAAAGGAAGAAGAAATTGTGGGAAGAGGAAGAAATCAAACTTCTAAGGTAAGTATCATCTTTCTTCTTTCTTAGTAGAAAGACAAAAGGGATTTGAGAGAGATATGAGTTGTGTAGGAAGAAGAAGAGAAACCCTAGATGGATTTTTATGGATTTCTAAACTAGATCCTAGGTTTTTTTTCTAACCTAGATGGGTTATGGGTAGGTTAAATTTGAGTTAATTTTATGTTTGTGGAAATTTTGTGACTTCTTTGTTTTGAAGTTTATAAGTTATTGGAATGTTGTGTTGAATGAAACCTTGGTTGTTTTAGGAAACAAGGGAATCCTACCCAAGAGCAAGGGGAAAGACAAGCTTGACTTGAATTTTCGCAAGCTAATTAGGTGGGTAATGTATTTATAGTTATTGTGTGATTGGGCAAATTCTTGCCTATATGTGTGTATGTTAAATCTTAAAATGGATTTGCTTGAATTATTATGACTGATTGGAAATGCAAGATGCTTTGTAATTATGTTATACCTTGAAAGAGGTTATAACATTTTGAATTAAGTGAGAAGAAAAGAAAGAGCATGAAAAGTAAGAAAGCATTTGATAAAATGTTTTGAGCATGAAATGAATATGTGCTTTGTCTGGGCAAGAGAGAAACTCGTTTCGTTAGTCGCATGCACTTTGACCTATAACCTTCTCTCGGCTGCCCGCTTGAGGCCACGAGATCCTGAGAAATCGGACTCGTTTTGTTCACGGAATAAACTTTGGTTTCTCTGTTTTGTTCCACGAAACTCTCGAGGCATTTGCTTGTGCATTGCATAATTGAATTGTCAAACACGAATCGTTTTGAGTGTTAAATGTTATAAGTTTTGAGCCAAATTAATGAATGCTTAAATTGTCGAACACATATATATATGTATACATGTACATATGCTTGACTTTGGTCAATTGCCAGTGATTATAAATATATTAGCCACTGAGCTGTGTTGCTTACCCCACTATTCCCTCCTCAGGTGCAGAACGAGAAGATTAGAAATCCTTTCAAGACATTGGAAACTCCAAGATATTAGAAACTTTTGTAACTAAGTTAATCCGATTAATTTCGGATAGCTTCATGAGCATGTAAACATTGGGCATCCTCTATAGGTTGCATTTTGTGTTAAGCCTTTGTTTATAATATAAATTTGTAATTAAAGTTATGTATGAGCCTTTGTGGTTTTGGCAAATGAGTTTAGAACTAAAAGGTTCCCCATATGTATGTGCATGTTTCTATGGTAGTTGCATATTTCAAAAATCCATGTCTCTCCTAGGTGTAGAAATTGTGTGCTGACTTCAGGAAAAAAGCTGGACTAATTTAGATTAAGTTAGTCAAATTTTCCTTCTGGAAAGTTGTAGCTTATCTTTTTAGCTTTCCATCGGTATATAGTATGAAATATTTGGGCATAGGAGTCAAAAGTTATGGTCTTTATAAAGGGAGACGTTTGGTCTGTGATGACGTCATATCGTCTGTGAAGATGTATCGTCTGTAAGGACGATTCGTCTATAAAGTTGTATCGTTTGTAAAGACGCTTCATCTGTGATGATGTCATATCGTCTGTGAAGATGTATCGTCTGTAAGGATGATTCGTCTGTAAAGTTGTATCGTCTGTAAAGACGCTTCATCTGTGTTGACGTTATATCGTCTGTGATGACATCATATCGTTTGTGAAGACGTATTGTTTGTAAGGATGATTCGTCTGTAAAGTTGTATCGTCTGTAAAGACGCTTCGTCTGTGATGACGTTATATCATCTGTGTTGACGTCATATCGTCTATGAAGATGTATCGTCTGTAAGGATTATTCTTCTGTAAAGTTGTATCATCTGTAAAGACGCTTCGTCTGTGATGACATCATATCGTCTATGAAGATGTATCGTCTAAAAGGATGATTCATCTGTAATGTTGTATCGTCTGTAAAGACACTTAGTCTGTGATGACGTCATATCGTCTATGATGACGTCATTTCGTCTTACGTCTTTGCTTCATCTTAAGTTGACCGAATTTGTCTGCTCTGCACTCATCTGCTCCGCATTCGTTTGTTTTTCCGTATTTGTCTGCTCCGCATTCGTCTGTTTTTTCGTATTCGTCTGCTGCGTATTCGTCTATTTTTCCTCATTCGTCTGTTTTTCCCCATCGTTTGCTTTCTGTTTCCTCTATAGTTGACCCTCCGCTTCTTCTGTATACTGTTCATCTTGTATCTTCTAGTCAAATTTTTGACCCTCTAGACGATAGAATTTATCTTTGAGGTCTTCATAAAAGTTGTAAATCTTGAAGTTTTCTTTCGAACAGTCCAAATAATTGTTTAATCCGACGTCTACAGAGAAAGTTATGCCTTTTGTCCCTAAACAACTTCGATAGGGTCAAGGACAAGTATTGTTTCAGTTTATGGCTCCGAATGCTGGGCTCCGGAAGCAGGGTCCAGCAGTAGCTCTAACTCTAATGGCTTACCAGACTTCAATATCTACAGATTAGAGATATATGGTCATTCTCTCTTTCTAATATGAGTAGTTGTTTCCATTGAAGTAAAGAGGTTTTGAGACGGATTGTCCTTTAAAACCTCTCAAAATGTTTGTTATGATCTATCATGTTCTGTAAAACACAAAAATGTGAAACCTTGCACTGATACCAAATGATAAAGCAAACACACACAAAAGGGGGGTAAATTGTATGTGACTTGAAAATTTTTGCAAGTTTCTTTCAATTCATATAAAGATAAAGGCTTGTTAAAATTGAAAACAATAGAAGCCTGTCAGACGATAGAAGTCTGTTAAACGACAAGAGCCTGTTAGATGATAAACCCTATTAAAACAATTTAAAACAAAAGGTGCCTAATAAAATGAAAGGATTGAAAACAGAAAGAGCCTATTATAAAAGTGAAGGAGCCTCTTGCTAAAATGAACACACACACATACACAATATAATGCGAAAATTTAAAAGTTAAAAGAAGAGAAAGAATGATGCAGTCGATTTATATTGATTCGGGTTATCACCCAAGCCTACGTCCTATCCCCAAGTATCCAATTTGAGTGTTTCACTAAAATCCCAACTTGAGTGTTATAGATGTATTTCAAGAGTCTGATCTCTTTTCGCAAAAGTAATGGTTCTTCCTTAAGTAGGCATTACTAGTCATTGCTTCACTTGCATCCTTAGTCAATTGGATGGATTTAAATTTGAAAAACTTTGATATCATCTTTGCCAAAAATCTTCCAGTAATCACAAGGCTAATATACGACCCTCAAGATTAGTAGGATCCTTTCAGATAAACCATTTCTAATAAGGTAAGTTCATAAAGAAAGTTCCTATAAGAAAGGAAGCGTATTTCTTATGATTTTATTTCTTTTTGAGAATTAACCCGTTAACAATAAAAGGAAATAACTTCAATGATAACAAGATTCTTCTGAATATTGTGAAATAAATAAGGTAAGTTAATTAGGAAGGTTCCTATAAAAAAAGAA
The DNA here is from genome assembly GCA_027563845.1 of Erythroxylum subrotundum. Taxonomy (NCBI): domain Eukaryota; kingdom Viridiplantae; phylum Streptophyta; class Magnoliopsida; order Malpighiales; family Erythroxylaceae; genus Erythroxylum; species Erythroxylum subrotundum. Next base: position 12,175,926 of record JAOQMQ010000005.1, on the reverse strand, counting down.
GCATTTATCCTATGATTTTATTTCCTTTTGAGAATTAAACGATTAATTGTACAAGAAAATAAATCCAATCTGAATTTTAAAATATTATGAGATTATCATCAAAATCATTAGTAATAAATCTTGAGCTAGCAGTTGTTGGATGTCATACTAAAATTCCCAAGAGACGTCGTTGTCCTTCGATGAAGGCCATTACATTAATATCTGTACATTTAGACGATTATTATGATTCACTAATCTGTAATCAAGAACAACAAGTGGTATATGAGGTGCTAAATACACAGATGTAGGTAACAATGGAGACGATAATTTTAAATTAGGAACTCAAATTTTAAATTGCGAAATGTGTAAGGTAGGATGAATTCTACTATCTGTAGGTAAATAAAGCCTATACGTCACATGTCATATCTTGCGAATTATCTTGAAGGGACCGTAAAACAAAGCCACCAACTTCTATGATAAACACTTATTAACACTTTATTGATGGTAAGGATGTATCTTGAGATAAATGCAAACTCCTACAGTGAACATTCTCTCAGTATAATGAAGATAAGCAAATTGCTTCATACTGTCTTATACTTGTTATAAGTGAAAACGAAGAATATTGATCATAGCTTCCTTATCCAACAACATTGATCAACTAATATAATAGAAGAATCACCTGCTAAATAAGAACTATACACAGGAGGTGGAAAACTATAGACAGATTAGAAAGGAGTAACATTTATAGCGAAATGAAAAGTAGTGTTATACTACCACTCTGTTAAAGATCACCATCTACTCCAATTTGTTGGACAATCTAAAGACATACAACGAAGTTGTGTTTCAAGTGTGTGATTAAAGAACCTCTATTTGTCCATCCGATTAAGGATGATAAGTAGTGGAAAAATGTGACTTAACTCTTTGGAGACTAAATAACTCTTTCTAAAAAACACTCGTAGAGATCGCATCTCTGTCACTAAAAATCATCTGTTGCATGCCATGCAACTTGAAAATATGATCCATAAAAATTTTAGCAATCTTTTTTGTAGTATAAGGGTGGTGTAAGTGAAGAAAATGAGTGTATTTATTCATCCTACTAACAACTGAGACATGGCAACCCTTCCACAAAATCCGCACTAATAGTCCATAAATGTTGAGGAATAGGTGAAGGCTTAAGCAAACCAAGTGAAGTGGTGGTTTCATTTTTATTCCTCTAGCAAACATTGCATTTATGTACAAACTCCTTAACATCTCTTTGTAACTTTCGTCAGAAAAATTTACACTCAACCTCTTATACGTTCCCAACCAACCAGAATGTCCTCTATGAACAGTTGTGTATAATAAATCAATTAATTTAAGACGAAGAGATGTTGAGTTCCCAACCACTAAATGCCTTTTCGCAAAACATCATTGCTCGATGTATAAATCGTTCCTTTATACTCACCCTGTTGAATCTACTGAATTAATTTCTGGAGGGATGTATCCTGTTACCAACTATCTTTTATTTCTGAGAGTAATCATGTGCTTACCTAAGAAATGGTTAAGGTGAATAGCTCAAAACTAGTCAGCCTTGATAAGGAATTTGCAGTAGAGTTGTCTATTCCCTTTTTTGTACTTATTAGAAAAATCAAAACCTAACAATTTTGAAAGCTAATTCTGTTGAAAAGGAGTCGTAATTTTTTTATCCATCAAGTATTTCAAACTTTGATGATCTATTTACACAACGAAATGTCTTCCAGTTAAGTAATGAGGTCATTGTTTAACCGCCATTATTAAAGCTAAGAACTCCTTTTCATAGACAGAGAGGTGTTTGTGTTTGTTGGATAACATTTTGCTAACAAACGCTATAGGGTGAATTTCCTGCATAAGCATTGCACTTATACCCTCGCCACTCGCATTAACGTTTACCACAAACTCTGTAACAAAATTAGGAAGAGCTAGTACAGGAGTTGCTATCAAAGCTTGCTTCAGAGCTGAGAACGAAATCGATGCCTCTTTTGTCCATTAAAATGAGTCTTTCTTCAACAAATTAGTTAAGAGGCTTGCTCATATATCCATAAGCTCTAATAAATCTTCTATAATAACCATATAAGTCCAAGAAACCTCTGAGTTGCTTAGTGGTTGTGGCCAAGCAGACACTGCCTGAATCTTCTATGAATCCGTTGATACTCCATTGCCACTTAAAATATGTCCTAAGTATTCCAATTTAGGAACTCCAAAAGAACACTTGGACATTTTCATGTAAAATCGTTGTTCTTTTAAAATCTCCAATACTAAGTATAAATGCTTCAAATGCAATTCAAAGGTTTGACTATATATCAAAATATCATCAAAAAAACACTAATATGAACCTTCGTAAATACACCTTGAATATTTGATTTATTAAGCTTTGAAATGTAGATGGTGCATTCATTAACTCAAAAGGCATTACAAGAAATTCATAATGTCCTTCGTGGGTTCTAAAAGTTGTTTCGTAAATTTCATCCTTATGCACTCGTATTTGATGATAACCAACTCTAAGATCTAGTTTAGAAAAGAAATGTACACCATTTAACTCATCAATTAATTCCTCCACTAAAGGAATATGAAAATTTTCCTTTCTGGTGCACCGATTTAGGGACCTGTAATAAGCACAAAAAAGTCACGATCAATCCTTCTTCTTGATCAAAATAACTATAGCTGAGAACTAGTTAACACTTTGTCTAATGACACGCTGTTGCAGCACATCATTCACCAATTCTTCTAGAATGCATTTTTGGACTCCAGAGTACCTGTAAGGTCAAAGATTTACAGCCTCTGTTCACTCCTTCAATGTTATTCTATGATCATGGAATCTAGAAGGTGGCAATCCTCTCGGTTCTTCAAAAATATCACTGCACTATTTTAATAAGTTTTATAACAGTTCATGGAATTCACCAAGTAATTTTGTGGCAATTGTTTCAATCTATGAAGTTCTCAATTCCACCTGTTTTTTAACCATCCTTTTAGTATAATCTTCTTGATGCACCGCTATAAAACTTTTAGAAAACAACTGTGTTCAAATCACGGGCACAAGAAAAAATAAAATTTTACGGTTTGTAATCATATCCTAATAATGAAATAACTGGAATAATTTAATCAAATCATAAAATATAAAATCATACCTAATTTGATTTTCCTGTTAAAATCCTTTCGAAAGCTTTTTGATGTGTCAACTATGAGTTGTTCACGCATTCAATGTCTAACAGTATCCACAAAGCAATTTCTCAACTTTTGAGCAGAAAAAGTAAGAGTGCTAACTCTCTAATGCTAATTCCCTATTTATAGGAAAAGTATTAGGGGTTTTTTAATTTTATATTAAAATTAATTACCTCAATTATAATTAAAGTCAAATTATAATTTTAATTAATTTAATTTAATAAAATTAAATTTCTCATATTTGATCCCTAAAGTCCCTTAAACTTTATAATTAAATTAATTTCTATTAAACTAAATTAAATCAATTACAATTTAGGTCTATCTCTATTTATAATTAATTTAATCAAATATCTCATATTTGATCCCTAAAGTTTCTCAAACTTTATAATTAAGTCCAACTTAATTGAAATTGATTTTTCTCTTTTAAACTACTCTATATATGTGACCCATTAGGTTTCTAATATATTGACAATGATCATAAATTATAATTCTAATTCATAATTAGGATCAAATAAATTAAAACTCCTTTTAATTTATTATTAATTCTCCAATCAATTTATAATCATATATTAAGATTGACGTCTAGCAACACGTCGTGTGATTAGTCTATTTATATACCAATATTAATTTTACCACAAGTGCATAGCTTAGTTGTAGCTAATACTAGCAAGTGCGATTCGATCTCATGAAGGCAACAATTACTAGTAATTATCTTTCTCTCATTATATAGCCTAAGGATTGATTTTAGATTTTAATAAAGAAAATTAAGACTTAAACAATTAAAATAAAGTAGGAAGCAATATTGAGCACGTAGATGAAAGAAGTCACTTAAAAATAATAAATATTAAAAATTGATGTCTATGTTATGAATCCCCCTAAAATCCTTAAATAATTGAGCTTTTATTATGCAATTTTTTAATTTACTATTGGACCATGGAAATTCCTATCGTATTCTAATGACTCTTTTGAGACTACTAACAACTAGTCTTAGAATTATCAACCGATATTATTTAGGTTAAAGGTACTGAGATTGCTTTATCGATTTGTAAATTTCACTATTAGGTTTGACCCTAATTAAGAGGATTTATGTTGACCTATCTCTAAGTTTGCAATTAACTCCTTTCAATTAAAGTAGATCTTTTATACATAAGATTTCTCAATCTCTATGTTATGAAATCATATTATGTACTAATATTCCAGATCTATTAGAACATATATTAAACACATAATTGAATCATAATAGATCAATTAAAATAATTGCATTAGATAAAATAATCAAAACATGTTATAGCACAAACTAGAGTTCATCTCACCTAAACATTAAAGATGTTTAGTTACATATAATAGGAAACAAAATCAAACATAAACTGAAAGAAAAACAAATAGAAAACAAGGAGTTCCTAATTCTAAATCTTTCTTTCTCTTTTATCAAATGTTCTTACAAGTTTAAGGTTGATGTCATAATTTAGCTCTTTTGATGATTTCTTCGTGTTTTCCACTTCTCTGGATCAATATCATCCCTTCTAGATGTTCTCTACGTTTAGATTCGTCTACAAAAGTATGCTCACCTCTTTTGCCTCTGATCACGTTTTTTATAGTAAATTTTAAAGTTTCCAAGAGATACACAGTCTGATACATGACTGTATACTAAATCGTGTATAACCTAAATTCTTTAAAATTCGCAAATATGTATAGCCTGAGAGAATTATAAAGCCATTTACATGGTCTTATATCCCTTAATTGTTGTAGATCTTTGTTTTATATAGCGTTTTCATCCAAATTCTTCTCTTTTAAGTCCGCAAAGGCAATTATAACCTATAAATGCACTTGGAGCAAATACATCTAGCAAAAATACATCAAATATGGGGTATAAATATGATTAAATATGCATCTATCAAACATCATCACACTTAAGCTTTTGCTTGTCCTCAAGCAAACTACAATAAAAATTATTAATTTTACAACATCAGTCCTTCATTAATCATAACAGGTCCATTCATAATATAAATCATCATGTCATATTAAATCAAATTAGCATACCATTAGAATCAAATCATCCTAAAATTAACTTCCTAAGTACATATTAATAGTAATCACATCAAGAATTGCATTGATATCAAAAGCATAAACCTTGTACACCCTTACCAAGAATTCACTTAATGCAATCATGTGTTTAGGGTGAAAAGTATCAAACTCTCAATTAATGCATAGTAGAACTCTTCCTATATGCTTGCAATATTATCATATCTCCACCACTTATGTATACATTAGAAACAAAAATCAAAAGGTCTTTATACAAGTTGTAATGGGGCTTAGGTACAGTATGATTGGAATATTAAAAAAGGTGAAATTAAAGGAAATTTACTAAAGAGAAATTACAAGAATTTTGTTTACAATTACACAAGTCCACTCATTATAAAGACAACTTTTCTTCTTTACTTTTCTATGCTCTTTTTTTATCACAATAAATATATCAAACATTCATATTGTACCACAATTAAAGAAATGTTGGACCTTTAAACAATTTAAAGTTTCAATCAAACATGTAATGTAAATAACCTTCACAATTCAAAATAATTAAAAAGGATTCAAAGAAAAATAGGATAGAGATTAATACATGGGTATAATCAATGAAAAAGGCTAAGGCTTAACATGATTACTCCTAAAGGATAATTTTGAGGTAATGTAATTATCAAAGAAATAGACTAAAACAAATTGTTGAATCTAAGTGTCTTTATCACTTCAATAATTCTAATTTAACAAATCTAGTCTCAATATGTATAATAAAAGCACGTTATAGAATTATTCTACTATACATGATAACATACATGAAAGAAAAAAAGATCTTAAAAATTTTGAAATTTTGCTTTAAGGTTCAAAAGCTCACTAAAAAGATAGGTTTATGTTTGTAAACAGTATGCAATTTTCATAAAAGCAATTTATTCTAACTACCATCCTTTCGCATACTAATTCAAATCAATATTCAATAATGAAATAAAGTATTTATGAATGTATTTCAATTAAGTTAAGATATTAGTTTATAAACTATTATAACCAAGATTATAATAAGCTTAAAGAAATCATTAATGTTCATTAACCCCTTCTCCAGACTTAAAGTTGTACATTGTCCCCAATGTACATAATATAAGTATATATAATAAGTGAGAAGGCTTAGTGGAACTTTCCTGAATATGACAATTTTATGAATTTTGATTCATCCAAATTTAGACTACATCCTTATAAAATATGCGAAAAAAGGGATAAAAAGAACATGAAAATAAAACTAAATAAAACTAACATAAATATAAATAAATATAAATAACATTAATACAAAATTTAGACTACATCCTTACAAAAATAAATACAAAAATAATGGCTAGAGTAATAACATCCAAGTATTCCTAATATCACTATTCTCGACAACGACATCAAAAATTTGATTGGTTTATTTCTATACCAATATTAAATTTACCATAAGTATGCGGCATTGTTGTAGCTTGTATAGGCAAGTACAGGTCAATCCTACAAAAATAGTGATTACTAGTAATTATCTCTCTCCTATTATCTAGCCTAAGGGTTGATTTTGGATTTTAATAAAGAAAATTAAACAATTAAAATAAAATAAGCATCAATTTTGAACATAGAGACAAGAGAAGTCATTTAGAAAACAATTAATATCAAGAATTAGTGTTTAGGTCATAAATTCCCCTAAAATCTTAAATAATTAACCTTTTATTATGCAATTGTTTTATTTACTATTGGACTTTAGAAATTCCTATCCTAATAACTTACTTAAGACTACTAATCTTAGAATTATCATCCGATATTATTTAGGTTAAATGTACTAAGATTGTTTTACCGATTTATAAACTGCTGTTATTAGGTTTGACCATAATCTAGAGGATTTATGTCGACTTATCTCTAGGTTTGTAATTAACTCATTTCAATTAAAGTAGATCTATTTATACACAAGATTTTTCAATCTCTATATTATGAAATTAGATTATGTAATAATATTCCAGATCTATTAGAACATATATTAAACACATAATTGAATCACAATAGATCAATCAAAATAATTTTATTAGATAAAATAATCAAGATATGTTATAGCACAAAATAGAGTTCATTTTACCTAGACATTAGATATGTTTAGTTGTAAATAATAGAAAATGAAATCAAACATAAACTAGAAGAAAAATGAACAGAAAACAAAGATTTGATAAACATTATAACCTCTCAAATGGATTGTTGTTGCAATGTATTTACTGATGGAACGACACAAGTGATATATAATATTATTTTAAGCAATGCTTTGAACTTTGTACAGCTACTGGTATCAAAATGCTACTGCAAATTTTCGGGTTATGCTGATTATATAAACTGATGCATAAAATTATCAGAAAATATCAGATAAAATTTAAAAACTAAAAAGTTTAAAAGACTAAATTAAAAAAATATATTTTAATATATAATCTTCAAATATAAAAATATATATTATGCCTAAAATTAACTTTTATATAATTTTAATAAATCAAGTTATTAACAAAAAATTTAAACTATTTTCTCAATTATAATATAAACTAAATTTTAATAGGAAATTAAGTTTTATATGACTGAAAATAATTTTATGCTTATTTTCTACTTTCATCTTTTAAAATTTATAATTTATTTTTAAATAATTATTGTTATTTTAAATATAATAACATCAGTTTAATTTATTTTTATAACATATAATTTTTTTAGTTTTATTTTAATTTTAATTTTTATAATTTAATTTTATTATTAAATAAATATTAATTTTTTAATTATTCATTATTAATTACTAATAAAAATTAGAATGAATATAATAAATTTTATAATAAAAGACTAAAATCTAATTCTATAAAGTTAGAGGTTATTTTATAATTTAAAAAAATATCCAAACTTTACCAGTGTCAAAGCTAACTTTGATACAATATTTGCAAAACTAATTTTGAGGATTATTTATTTATGATTCAATGGCACCATTTGTTCTATTTTTGTTCTTTTAATTTTTAATTTTTATCTGAATATTAATATCAATATGATTACATTTTTATTATTAATGATTATTAAATTTTATTTAAACATAAATTTAAATAATTAATTCTATTTTAATCTTTTATATAATATTAATTAATAAATATTAATAATAATTCACTATATTTTATTAAAATTGATTAAATAAGTAGAAAATTTATGAAAAGTTATTTATAAATTGATATTTTTCTATTAATATACTT
>JAOQMQ010000005.1:12142429-12158107 GCA_027563845.1 Erythroxylum subrotundum | reverse complement strand
TACAATCTTTACATGTACATATCATGGTGGGAAGAGACACGCGATTCTTGTTATAACTTATAATTGCTTTATTATGTCTTCAGAGCCCTTAATAAGAAGAGTATATATGATTTAATTAATATTGATTGTATTAAACATATTGATTTCATATTTATTTATTTTTAGTTTATTATATAATAATAAATATTGGTGTATTTTTTATTTCAATAAAATATTTTATTGAAATTTATTCTTATAAAATTTTCATCTTATTTATTATATTCCGGTTTGATAGCGGTTTATTACCGGTTGAACCTCTAAACCTTAAACCTTTCCTTCGACCAGTTCAATATCCGATCCGATTTTTAAAACATTGTATATTCCTCGAATTGCAGTTTGAAATGTTACAAAAGATTGAACAAACCGGACCGGTGGTTTGTCTGGTCCGATAAAACTTTAAAACCGCTCCCCAAAACCTGGGTACATGGATGGGAGCAGATCCATTCGCTTAGCAAATTCGCCAACTCTATCACGCCTAACTTAATCCATTCAGTCACCTCTCTTCGCAAACTCGTCCACAAGTCTCAGGTTTTGTGCCATGAAGCTTTCCCTCATTCTCCAGGATGACGACGATAACAATCATAACTACAATCCTCTCCTCAAAGCAAAGCTTCCCATTTCAATATTCAATCAACCTTTCACTTCTATTTTCACAACCACGACCACCACCAACACCAACGCCTCTAATTCCTTCTCACGCTCCACTTTCTCTCTCTCCACAAATTTCCCTCTTGGCCCTTCTCTCAAAGTCACCTATGCTCAATCCACCGCCATCACTGCCACTTCTCCCTTCTCTCTGTCTCTCAGGTCCGGTTTAGGCTTCTTTGGCTCTCCCCACAATTCCCCTCTTGTTTTCTCTGCTAGTTTCTCGCTGTCAACTGCTAGTCCCAATACAATTGTACCTAGCTTTTCTCTGCAGTTCAAGCCTCAACACGGGCATTTCTCCCTCCGCAGAAAGACTGAATCTTGTTCATATCATAACCCTGATGTGGGTATTGGGTCTTATTCCACTGCCGAGACACATTTGGGTTCAGGGTCGCTTACAAGACCTGAACTTGGAAGTGGGTTTTCTCCAGATGGGTCATTGGATTGGCAGGAATTGAAATTGGAGCCGTTTAATGGGAAAGAGAAAGATGGATTTCAAAACCTGAAGCTTAATGATGCTGATGGGGTTTGTTCTGATAGTAATGAAAATGGATCTTTTGTGGAACAGAAAATGGTGTTGAGTGGTCGGAAAAAGGATGGTATTTTTGGGGGCGTTTCTGTTAGGGCAAGAACAGTGCTTCCATTGACCAAAAGGGTATTGGTGAATTTGAGGTGGAGTGTGAATTTGCCTGATGAGATGGGAACGAAGCTGCCTTATTTGACTGTGAATAAGATTGGGATTGAAAGGGTTGAGGGGGTGAAGGAATTGAAGGAAAAGAGCTATGAGACGAATGTGGGTGATGTCCAGTTGTTGAAGGGAATGTGTTTTTGGATAAGAAGAGACTTGGAGGTGTTAGAGAAGGAAAATAAAGACCTCAAGCAAATTTTAGAGGACATGAGACATGGAGTTTCAAATAGGGATTTAAGGAGAGGGACTAATGGTGTTGAGAAGAAATTTGTGCCTGAATTAAGTAGTAGCTTTGGTAACTTCGAGCAGAGGCTCGTTAGGAAAAATGATGGAGAACAAAGCAGGAAAAGGGAAGTGAAGAAGCCTGTAAAAGGTACAACTGACTTGAAAAGTGAGTTAGAGCAGGCTATCAAAGCTGCTTCTTCTTAATGGTGGTAAATATTTTTTCATATGTTTCTTTAATATAAAATGTAAATAGTATTTGTATGCATTAATTATCATTACACGGGTGTGATGCTGTGAAATAAAACTGTGCTGGAACAAGTTTCTCTAAGGCTATGTGGTTACAAAATGGCGATAAAGGAATGATGAGGTGTATGTTTTTCTTCAATTGCAACTTATCTGAAGAAGTTAACCAGATTAGTCCAATCTCTGTTGCTTGCTATTGAGGAGCTCAATTTGTATTTTAGTCGAAGCTGATTAAAGAATACTTACCTTTTTGGCAGTCCCCACTAGTTAGGGCATGCCAATTTGAGTTCTAATTTTGAATTTGCTTATGCTCTTTATATGTAATGTTATATTTTGCGATGAATATAGAAAACATGTGTTGTAAGCACTTGTTGATGAGGTGTTACATAGTCTGGTTAACTGAGAAATGAGTCTTGGCAGCTTGTCTGCTTTCATGCAAATTACTAGATGAATGAAAGGGCATAATTTGTTTTTTATTTGTTTAAACAATATATTTATATCTTCTTGGCAACAGTGGAGGGGCTGCATTTTGAGAAAGCAAAACGCAAGTTCTAGAATGCTTCCTGAGTGTAACTATTAGAAGATTTCTGATAATACATGAGAAAGAGTTGGGATCTTACAGAAATTTTTTATCTGGTTGTCACTGTTGGGGCTTATCAAGTATGTTTGTTTACGACATTGCCGAGAGTGCTTGTACTTCTATAACGTTGCGGTCTTCCAGAGCCAAACCTTTGCATTAGCTAGTTGCATAACTTTTCTGAAAATGGAACATTGTGAAAGTGACATCGAAAGTTTGCTGGTTTACCTCCTTGTTAATTAAAACTTCTTCGTACTGGAAGACATAGAATTACCTCCTTGGTAATTAAAATTTCCTGGCTATCCAAATTTCGTTCTTGTTTTCTAACTTTTGTATATGATGATGCGACAGATACCCTGTGATGATCATTTTGGTATACAGACATCCGTGTCTTATTCTGTATATTACCAATCTGAGGGATTTAGTTTAAACAATATATTTTACATTGTTCCTCACCAATATGGAGCACTGGATTACAACAGCTTTCACAAACTCCTAGTTTACTCGTTTGAATGTAAACGTTGTTGGTTTCTTGATTATGCAATTGATAACATCGATGTACTTCATTGCTCTTTTTTATACCATTTTATATTGAGAACGACAGATGCATCTAATGTTTCATTATATATGGTGAAGTTCATCTGTAAATGAGCATGTTGAAATTCAACAAGTCCTCTGATTTTAAGTTGATAGGTTTCTGCATGTTCAACAGGAAGATTATAAGGGTCTTTTTATTTCTTTGATGAAAATGAAATTCAACAAATCTCATCAATGAACTTTGGGTCCAAAAATGATACTTCCAGCAACCATGAACTTTGGGGCCAAAAATGTCTTAGGTTGTATTTAACTTCGTAAAATTATTGAGACTGTCCGTCAACATTAAATATTTTGTGATCAATACAATCTGACTTGAGAGTTGTGTTCACTTAAACCTTCTTTTTTTTTATATTGTATTTAGAGTATGTTTTTTTGAAAATTGATTTTAATATTTTTGTTATTTGAGGGTTACAAGGACTTCTTTTCTTTATTGAACTTCGAATTTATTAAAACAATTGGTTCTTTATAGTGTTTAAATATTTAATGAATTTGGTTTTTATTTTTTTATAATTAACAAATCGATTTTTTATACATTTGTTTTATTTTTTAGTTTGATTTAAATATTTATGAATTCTTTAAAATATATTCTTAGTTAGATTCACATAAATAAAGATGTAAATTATTTTTTTATATATAAATCTTTTTAAACTTTAATTTCCATTACATTAAGAGTATCAAACACTTTCACTTCATAGCTTCTCATTTATCAATAATTAGGAAAAATATTGTATAAATTTCAAAAGAAAAATAATTAAACTTATGTAAATAACATTATCTTTACCAATTTAATTTATTTATATTTTTATATGGTAACTACTTTTCAATTATTATAAAAATATCTAAATGAAACTAATCAAATAACATAGTTGAAAACTTTTATGACCTAATTCAGTAATAATTGTTGTTAAAAATTGGTACATATTAGTTTTATTTTAATTTTGTAATTAAGCTCTATAATGTATATATTAATAATCTAGTTAGTGAAAAATGGAAAACAATTTTTGTTGTATGTATGTATACATAATTAATTGTGTTAATAATTGTATAACTAAACTTTTAACTAAAATTTATTTAAAATAGAAAAATGATTAGATAAATTTACTTTGCACTTCCATTTGGTAATTTCATTTATTTAATAATAATTGAAATATGACTTGATTTCAATGCATTTATTTCAAATAAATATACAAATAAATTATTCATAATTATTGATAACGGCAAATATGATTTATGTTTTGCCTTGATTCTTTAAATGCTATTTAATTATAACAATGAAAAAAATCGATAATTTACATCGTACCTCAATCTTCTAAATACATATAAATTAATTTATATTCCATCAATATTAGTTAAAAATATTTGTTCTATATTTTATTGATCTAATTTAATTTAATTTAATTTATGTTGAATTACAATATTGAATTTTTTAAATCGTAATATACTTATTATTAATTATGTTATATTCAACAATAATAATTCATATTATCATACTTAATAAATAATTAACATAATAATTATTTTATGTGTCTATGCGTAATCTTCATATTAAAAATGATCATAATTTCTATTTTAAAATTATCAATGTATTTATTTAATTTATTAAAAAGATATAGATATAAGAAAAAGTTATGCTGCACCTTGTTTTTTTAAATGTAATTTATTTAAAAATATTTTATGTTATCTTTTAATTTTTTATAAACACATTTATTTGAATTCTTAAAATGGTTTTACGAATTCAAATAATTATCTTAATCCAAAAATAAGAATTGTTATTATCAAAAGATTTCATGACATTATTTCTAGTATGAAATGAGACAATCATCCACTTTAAATGTATCATTTTTCTTTTTCTTTAATTTAGTATTTTTATTTATATGGAATATAACGAAATAAACATGTACTTTTCTTTATTTTATTATTTTTATTAAAGCACATTAAAACTTTATATATATATATATACACACACACACATCTAATACAGATTTATATACGTATCAATTTCATATATAATTATTTATTTATACATTTTAAACTATTAAATGTATAATTTTAATGTTGTAATTTGATATTTAATTTGCATAAATTCCAAAATGATTCAAGTTTACTAATAGATAGAATGAAACTCAGAACTCTTACACTTTTCCCTTTTTATATAACATTTATTTAAATAGTTTTTTACTTAAATTAATATCATTAATTATATTATTATTTTATTGAATATACATTTATTTATTATAAATAATTCATATCAAATTAGTAAGTATAATATTTTGTATAAATAAATTTATAATATTTTTATTATTTTATAATGAATATAAAAATAGAATAATTTATGTTAAATAATTATATTTCATAGAGAAAGTTGAAAATTTTCATTGGTTTATGGATAGTACACGAGGGAGAAAATATGTGTGTTTATTTTTTGTTTTGTTTGTAAACTAATAAATTTATTTTATGTTCTGATGAATAATTATGACACATTCCCTTATGATAATCAGAAAGTAATCAAAATAAAAACTATTGAGAGTAGGAAAAGAGAGACATAATCGATTTATAGTGATTTACCCAAACAATCATTGGGTTATGTTTATTCTTTAACTTTCATTTAGGAATTCACAATCTTCTTTCTTTAATGGGTGAAAAACAATCTTCCACATAACATTTTCTTTCTCATGAGTAAAGAGGAATCCTCACAATCTTCTTACCTTGTCATGAGTACGTTGGAGAGCAATGCTTTATAAATATTATTCTAGGTTAAGAGGAATATAAAGTGTATGCTAAGGAAATTCCTCAATAATCATAAAACTCAAAAGCTCCTTTTACTTACCTTAGTGAACAAAGGCTCATTATGTGATGCAATGCATACATACACTCTCTAGGCTCTCAAGGCCCTTAACAATTCTCTATCATGCTCAACTTCCTTCTCACAACTCATATATGATTTTTTATACTTAAAGCAACTCAAATTAGTTGTTAGAAATAAAAACTAGTCGTAATAGTAATATTGGTCGACCAATATGGTCACAAGCTTATGGTATATGATATCAAAAGATAATGCTCCATTACGCATAATCGACCAATCTATCTAAAATTCTAGTATTGGTTACCTAAATCACCATATTGGTTAACCAAACTTTTTTATAAAAAAAACAAAATATTTCAAGTTCTTTAAGAGATCAAAACATATTTCTTTGATGGAAACTTAATTTAAAATTGTTTCAAAATTTTTCCAAAATTATTTTAATGCATCAAGAGAGTTTTCTTAAAAACCTTTCTTAATTTTCCTCTTAATTATGGAAAGTATATGTTATATGTCCTGCATGTAAATGATCATGCAACAATTGGGTCCTAATTCATTAAAATCACCAAAATAAAATTACAAAAAGGATTACAATTATTTGTTTAAATCTTAATATGTTTAATTCCTCCTTGTTCTTGGTTCTTCACTTGAATTATACATGTACTTTACTTTGCTCATTTTCTCCATCCATTAATTGTTTAGTTTATTCAATTGACTCCTTTACTCACTTTGCTCTTCTATGAACTTTATCATTCATATATTGCTTGATTTTATTATAATAGAACTACTAATATCACTAAAATAAATTTATTAATATCAATGTATTTTTGTTATCATCAAATCATGAGTTAAGACTTCACTTAGTCAACAAGTTGATATTTTTGTTATCATGAAATCATGAGTTAAGACTTCACTTGGTCAACAAGCTCCCCCCTTTTTGATGATGAAACATAGTTTGTAATATTTGACAAAGTAAATGATATTGAGTAAGCTCTCATATATTAAAGTAATATGTAATGCATACTCTCCCTTAATCTATACATTAGGAATGATTAAGTTTCAATATCACTATTCTCTCCTCCTTTTTGTCAACATTAAAAAGAGAGTATAATATATAAATCTATAAACATAAAAAAAAAAAAACCCTGCTTGTTCTCCTTTTCAAAAACTATATTATATGAGTGAAGGGTACATATAAAGTGCTTATCAAGTAAATAAATAATCTTCAAAAAGACATGTGCCAATTTAAAGATCAATATACCTTTCTTCCTCTATGTATATGCAATAATGTTTTCTCCTCCTAACTATATATGTCAAGTCAATATGTGTAAATGTTACCAATATGAAAGCAAGTGTATACCTTATTTTATATACCACTAATGGTTACCTCCTTTTCTTCTTCACTTAGTTCAATAATTAGTCATTTAATACTTTCCTCCTTACTTGACTTATATGAGGCTCATAGTGATTTTTCTTTTGAAATTAATTGTTGGATATACCATTACTTTTCTTTATTTGATATAAATAGAAGTGATACTAATTATTGTTATTTATTTCATACAATTTGATAGGGACATGCAAGATAAATAAATCAATATGTTCTAAAACAAGAACAACAATACTCAATGAGAGTCTCCTAATACGTGAGACCTAAGGAGGTTCAGTGGTATGTAATCTTATCCCTAATTAGTAAGGAGGCTTTTTGATAGATCTACAAAAAAATCATACACTTATAAAATAATAAAATAATAATAACTAAAAATAAAATAAAAATAAAAAGGCATACAAGATAATATCAATAAAAATATAAATATAAATAAAAAATGTATAAATAAAAATGAAATATTTACTAAAATAAATAATACAATAATATAGAACAAAGTAAAAGGTAAAAATAAAAGATAAATAAGTAAATAAAACATTAAACAAGAAAGAAGACAAGTACATTATTAAATAAAACAGGCCATTATAAAAAAATATTTAGGCTAAGAAAGAGAATATTTAGGCTAAATAACTAGGAAGAAAGTATTATGTATTAAAAGTTTAGGCTAAATATAAGACATAAGACTCGAAGAAAAATACTTAAAAGACCTAAAAAAAATAAGAAAGACCTCTTTGTGTGAGATCCTTTATTCGTATCCCAGTGCGCTAAAGTTTTCTATTGAAGGTCATATCCTTGGTAAGTTCCAACAGAGTCATATCAATTTTGATTACTTCCCTCTAGTTCTTCTTAGATCTTCATTTTTTCCTCTTACAGTCTCTAACTATAATCTTCTCATATCTTCTCAATAGAGCTTCAGGATGTCTCCTTTTAGCATGTCTGAGCCACCTAAGTCTCATCTCTCTTAATTTTTTATTAATATTAGTCACCTTTAATTTGTCTGCTACCATTACATTCCTGACCTCATCTCTTATAGTAAAGTTGCACATTCAATTGAGCATCCTCATCTCTGCCACCATTAGCTTATGACTATGCATTTGTTTGATGGGCTAGCACTCCATCTTATAGAGCATGACCGATTTAATCGTTAAACAATAGAATTTACCTTTGAACTTAAGTGATATCTTCTTATCATATAAAACTCTAGATGCAGTTCTCTATTTAAGTCATCCTGAGTTGATGCGATAAATAATCTCTTCATCGATCTTTCCTTTACTTTAGATGATAGATTTTAGATACTCAAAACACTCTTTTCGTGGTATAACTTATGAACTAATTTTTATCTCCACATTGAAAGCCACCCTATGACCAAAAACATTATACTTTAAGTACTCGTTCTCAATCCTACTCAATTTAAAGCCTTTCAATTTTAATGTATTCCTCCAAAGTTCTAGCTTAATACCGACACCCTCTTTTGTCTCATCCACTAAAATAATGTCATCAATAAAAAACATACACCAATGTACATCCTCTTAGATATTCTTACTGAACTCATCCATCATAACTACAAACAAAAAATGGCTCAGCGAGGAGCTTTGATGTAGCCTAATATTAATAAAAAGTGCTTTATGTCTCTTTTTATCATCCTTACTTTAGTCTTTACACTTTCATACATATCCCTAATAATTTAAATTCTTAGTGATATTCCTTAAACCTTTTCTAACTTATATATTTTTAGGTTTACTTACCAAAATTCTTTTTAAAGTATATATATATATATATATATATATAGCCACCAAAAACATAGTATCCCACATAATAGAAATTAAAAACGTCAATGTCATGTGAGAAAGACCTATAAGAGTATGACTTATAAGCACTTTAAAGCCTTCACATATAACAATCACAAAACAATTACAATAATAAATAAAAGAGAGTAAAGAGATATAAGATCAATTTATAATTTTTGGACTAAACAACCATTGAGACTAGAGAGATAAGATCAATTTATAGTTTTTAGACTAAAAATTGTTGACCTATATCTACTCCTTATGCTCCACTTAAGAAGTATCTATCTTTTTCCTCCAATAGGTGAAAAGCAACTCTCAATACTACATCTTCTTTGTCACGGATAGAGAGATGAAGAGTAAACCTTTATAAATCTTATTTAAGGATATGATAATCCTTCACAAAAAATACCCCATACATATCCCCCAATTGAAAAAATTAGGAAACTCAATATTTCCTCTTACTCACCTGAATGAACAAAGGTCCAATATATGTTATGTAATGCACATATGCTGCACTCTTTAAGCTCCCAAGGCTCTTAACAATGCTCTAGGATGCTCACATTTCTCCGTGACTTATATATGATTTGGTCACATTTCTCCATGACTCATAAATGATCTATTTATACTAAAAATAAATCAAAATAGTTGTTAAAAACAAAAAGTTGTCATTGTAACAGGTAGTAACATCAACATTAATTGACCATTTTTATACATTGGTCAACCAATATATAAGACATTGTTGACTATGCTTAGTCGACCATATTGTCATATTAGCCAATCAATTTATCTAAAACCCTAATATTAGTCACTCAAATCATCATATTGGTCGACTAAACTTCCTGAAACAAGTTTTCACAACTTTTTAGGTTCCTTAAGAGATTAAAATATATTTCTTTAACAAAAATTTAATTTAAAATCATAGTATGTTGATCCATTAAGAGGACTTTGTTTAAAACCTTTCTAAATTTCTCTTGATTATGATAATGAATGTGCAATATGTTGTACATGTAAATGATAATGCAATGATTGAGTCCCTAATTCATTGAAATGACAAAATTAAGATTATAATAAGATTAAAATGATTTACTTAAATCTTTATATGCTTGATTTTTCATTATTCTTTGTTCTTCACTTGCATTGTCTACATGCTTCACTTTGTTCATTTTTCTATCTATTAGTTCTTCAATTTATTCAATTGACTCATTTGCTTACCTTTCCCTTCTATTGAACTTTATCATTCATATATTGCTTTATTCCATTATAATAGAGCTACTGATATCATCAAAAGTAAATTTATTAATAGCAATATATTTTGTTATCATTAAAACTATATGTTAAGTCTTTATTTGGTCAACAATTTTGAATATAAGTAAGTTTACAATAATTTTATTTAAATAAATGCAAATTATTTTAATATATAATAATAATAATAATAATAATAATAATAATATATGATATGAAGAAAAACAATAATATAAACTTCCAGGGATATATTTTAAAAATTTTGTTCTTTCTTTAATTGTAAATGTGTAAATGATATTTTTAGAAGTAAAGAAAAAAATTCCAAGAATCGTTAAATAATTATAGGTATAATTATTAATTGAAGTATATAATTTTGACAAAACAAGTAAAAAAATTTTAAAATTTCGATTTGCAAACTTAAAGGAAACACTTAAAGAAATATAATACAATTCTCAAAGTAGAGAATAATTGTAACAATTAAAGGTCCTAGTGGATGAACCCTCAATGTCTCCTTCACATTTGCTTGAACATGAGTAAATAGTAACACGATAATAGAGAGAAAGGAGAAACAAGAAAACCAGAAAGAAACTATAGAAAGGAGAGGCCTGAAAACTTGAAATCAAGGTTTTAGAGATTTGAGAATTAGGTATTAATTTGAGAATTAGGTATTCTGCTTCAATTAAGATGATTATGAATTTTTCATACAATTAAAAAATAATTAATATTCATAATTAAGTAATATGTTATACTCAGGGCAATGAGACTCATTTATTGATAAAAAATGTCGTAATTTCGTTAACTAAAGGTATATTTTGAATGTTATTTTATACATCACATTAGTATGCCTTGTAATATAATATAGACTAAAATTTTAAAATCAATCAAAACTTAATTTAATATAATATAGACTAAAATTTTAAAATCAATCAAAACTTAATTTAATTAGGATCAATATCATTTTAAATTGTACTACATCTAATATTCAACTCAAATATTCTAACATTACTTGCCTTTTTCCCAAAGAAAAGGAAAATCTTGTGTGACGTTGGTAATTAACCCTTGAGCATGACGTTTTAGTATTTAAAAGGAGAAGGGATGTAGTAGCAATTGTTGTTTCTATCTTTAATTAAGTGAAAACAATGGAGCGATCGATGGCACCCAGTGCATCGGCCGCGACAAGCAGCCGAGGAGGTACGGCCAAAGCAAATGTTGCCGAACACATTGCTCAAGCCGTTCAGTCAACCTCCAATCTTCTCCACCTCATGCAACAATCCTCCTCTTCTCAGGTTCACTTTGTTTTCGTCTTCTCCGTTCTACTTCTGCTATAATTCTTGATTGGAACTTGCTCCCTTTAGTTTTAGTTAAAACCAAATGTATTAGTTATAATTGAAACCTGCCGCACTGAATTCCCTTTTAGCTTTGCACTCAGCAAAGATCAAATGGGTATTTTTCCAATCCAAAATTGGTCCTTTTAAGCTGTATATCCATGACCCTTGTCTTTGTAACAAAGTGAATCAATATCAACCAAGTAGAACTACTATTCTTTGTATTTGCAGCAAATCTTAATATACTTTTAACTGTAGAATGATAACCTACTATGATTACACATTGTAAAAGGGTCAAATTGGTTGCTGTACCACCAACTTACATCTCGGAAGTATTGTATGCACGTAATTCATCAATCCTTGATTAAATGAAGCAGAAAAATGGATAAAGGTGATTAAAAAAAAAAAAAGAGTAGAGTTGCTGTAAATATCTCTAAACAGTCAGTTAGCAAAATTATTCACAGGGACAAACACTTACCGTTGATTTTCTAGTTAAGAGATTAATTTAGGTTTTTTTTTTTTTGTTGTAGTCAGCAAAAATGAGTTGAATGTGCTTCTTCCTCACACCAGAAACACTGGGCTATGATTGGTTATACTTGTCTATCACTAAGCATGACTTATGTGTTCTATCTCATATGCAGGCTCAACTGAGGAAGCTCCCCAAGAACCTTGTCGAAAAAGCCTCTACAATCAAGAACACAGGCCAAGTATGTACTTTGATCCTCCGTGAATATGGACTTCCAAATTTTTTCCATGTTTGGACCTTGGAGACACGTTTTGTTCTCATTTGAAATCCTATTTTTTCCTTCTTTGTTGAAGGTTTTGGAGCAATTACCTCACGTGATTTCATTTTTGGAGGCACATGTGGAAAATGGGTTGCAAAGGTTAAGTCAGAATGATGCATACATATAATTTTAAATTTATTACAAGCTTAAGTGTGTGTACCATGCTCTTACCTCAGACAGTTTTGTCCCCAGCTACTCAGAATGTAGGTGAAAGTCTACCATTAAGCTATATTGTTGAAAGTCTATCATTAAGCTATATTGTTGCAGCTGTAAGGTGATTCATACTTGATGCAATTGATAGTCACTTTCAGAGTACTACCATTAAGCTATATTGTTGAAAGTCTACCATTAAGCTATATTGTTGCAGCTGTATGGTGATTGATACTTGATGCAATTGATAGTCACTTTCAGAGTACTGCTACTTTCATGTTTTCCTATTTCATTTTTTATGTTGATCTTTTTCTGTTAAGAGTTTTTATTATTGAAAATAATGCAAAATAAAGCTATCCATATGTTTTGATGCGGAAGTCATTGTTTCATTTTAATAGTAGGACTTAAAGGATAATTAAAGCAAGAGGATTGCAGTGACAAATTCCTTGAAGTAGGACTACTAGAAATAATTTCTGACAATATTGATTGAAAGGACTTTATTGATATGTTAGACAACACTTGAAAAGAAATTGGAAACATTATAGTAGGGGATTGATTAGAAAAAGGTATTGTGTAGGATTATCAGCTTATCCCCTGTATGGAATAGAGTTCAATGGTTGAACAATTTGTTTTCATATCTTTGTTTTATTTATTACCGAGGTTGAGTGTCATATATGTGGAATGTAAAGATGATGGTATCATGTTATTGAGGTTTAAACTAATGAATTCTTCATCTAGTTCAGGGGTTGAATGATCTACCTTGTTTACATTAAAGCTGGTATAGAAATGTAGGAAACAAATCAATGCTCTCCTTTATTGCAACTCAATGCCATGTTTAGACTGTGGATGGACAACCACAGTTACATTCTAGTCAAGTTATTTGATTTTAGGTTTTTTTTTTCCCTTTTTCCTGAACAGCAACATGCCCAAGTTCTTTTCTTATTTATCCTTGGCATTTAACTGTCAGTCACTTTTCAGGGTTAACTGGTTTATTTTGCTCTTTCTACAGTGTTCCGCATCTTAAGACTGTGTCCCAGTTACTTTCTAATATGGAAAGCTGCCAGCTTACTCCTCTTTCTCATGCACATCTTGATAAAAAGGTGTTATATCAATTGGTTATTCGATTTAAGAGCTGGTTTAACAAATAGTACATGCATGATATGTGTGCTTTGGAAAGATATACTGTATCATGTTTTCATGTCTCTTATTCATGTCCTTTTTCACTAGGAACCTGATATGCCCAAGAAACCTCCGGAAACAAGGTAATTGGATGGATGATGTTTTTTTGTTGAATGTTATATTCATCAGCAAAACTTGTAAATTCAAGCTGAGAGATGCTATAAGGTGGTCGTATCATTTGTACATAGACTAGTGAGTACCTCATTTCCGGTCTTGTTTTCTTAGTGTCTGTTCTTTCACATTTAACTACGTATAAATATTAAATAGTAAGTTTGAAGGATATAGAAATTTAGAGTTTTTAATGGGGATTAATAGAAATAGCATTAAAATTTAGAAAAGTTAAAAGAATTAGAAGTTTACAACTCATACAACTCCAGTTTTCCCTTCAAACGAGATCCCAAATCTTTGAAGGATCTTGTTACCAGGGGCTGCAAAGATTTAGGATTGCTTATTCAAAAAGGTTGACGAATATGTCACAGGTCCATAAAGATGATACCTTTTCTCGTACATCTTTACGAAGTTGCAGAAAGTTGATTGGACAAGGGTAATACGAGTTTGAAGAAATGACTCAGCTCGAGTGAGACTTGCTTATCCACACAGGTGCTTACCAAAGCACTCTTAAAACAAAGCAGTATGTCCAATTAATGTCAGTATTGAATTTGAAAGGAAATGAGCTACATAAACGCCGAAAGAACCTCGATGATGTGAACTTCGAGTGAAAATAACAAACTGGCAGATTTCTTCTGCATGTCCGAGTTCTACATATCCTTTTATTATGTTAATGTCAGATGGGGCAGAATTAGATGTTTTAGTATAGAGTTAGTCTTTTATACGATGCAAATGACATCTTATTAGTGGGGTGGTATAATATAACTAGCACATTAATTTGAGAGAAAAAAGAAACTACATTTTAATCTTTCCAATGGGGGCAAGTCTCCAATACTCAACAGGCATATGAATTGTATAAGCTCATCAAGTAGTGAATTGATATTTTCTAGGTCTAATATTGTCAAACTTGAAAAGATTTAAGGCAGGGTAATGCATTCATCATTGAACCAAGGTGAGCAATCATTAAGGTGCAGAGGAGCTAGCGTTGTGAAAAAAAATGACAGAGTAAAGTGAAAAAAGAAAAAAGGATTTGCTCCTAAAAGGTATAAAAGGCTGCTAACGGGGGAGGAAAGAATTTACGATGAGATTATGAACATGTTAACAACCTACTGAACGTTGAGAAATGTTTCACTTATGGAGGCCACATTTAGTATTATTGGCTCGCCTATTAAGGCGTGTGAAATCTACCGAGTTTCCCCATGATCGTTCAAATAATGAGTTGAGCTTCTTGCGTATGTATTTCATACTACAAACTACAAACGAAATGGCAAGTGCATAGCTGAGAGGTCCAGGTGGCGGTTTCGAAAACCCATAAGAGTATGACTTTGAGAAGAAAGTCAATCAGTAATCTGGTATTATGAATTAGAATAACCAAGATCCTATCGGGTTTGTTGTATAAAAGAAATTTATCTGAATCTGTACTAATAAGGAATGGTGCTCGTGAAATAATAATTGGTGTCCAATGTAAGAAGAAAGCTTTGTATTTTTGTGTGTAAAACTATTGCATTAGGAGGTATTTATAAACGAATTTATACAAAACTATACAAAAGATTATGCTTTATAATTAATTACATAAATGTGTAACATATATTACGCATACTTTATATATTAACATCCCTTCTCAAACTCAAGGTGATAAGGATTAAGGAATTAAACATCTTGAGTTTGAAAACAAGTTTTTGAAATCTTTTAGATGGATGAGATTTAATGAAAATATCTGAAATTTGTGATTGTGATGAAATAAGGACAAGTTAAATAATTCCTTGAATAACATGGTACGACACAAGGTAGATGTCGGACCCCGCTTTCGAGGCCCAACGGTCTCGGTGTAATGAGCCCTGACTGATGGCCCATTTCCGAGACCCTGAACTCTGACTTGCTCTGACTGACTTACTAAACTGCCT
>JAOQMQ010000005.1:12117891-12139091 GCA_027563845.1 Erythroxylum subrotundum | reverse complement strand
ATAGATAAGCTTGCTTTATTTATTTCTTTATCTTGTACTTTACTGCTACTTACGCATTTGTAGTGGGTACCTTTTTCTTGGCCTTGCCAGTCAGGTTTTTTAACGGCCTACGCCCCTACCACCATCAATAAAGGGTTTCAAGTTGTTTGGCAAAAAAAGTCTCGTCAAGATGAGTTAAAACGAAAAAACGCCGATAGATTGCCGTCAACACCGCTCGGCCAGGTTACCAAGACGAGATCTTGGAACCAGGCAATGCCGAGAATAGAATCTCGGATCGCTCGGCCTCAACATCGCTCGGCTAGGTTACCAAGACGGGATCTTGGAACCAGGCGATGCCGAGAACAGAATCTCAGATCGCTTGGCCTCAACATCGCTCGGCCAGGTTACCAAGACGGGATCTTGGAACCAGGCGATGCCGAGAATAGAATCTCGGATCGCTCGGCCTCAACATCGCTCGGCCAAGTTACTAAGACGGGATCTTAGAACCAGGTGATGCCGAGAACAGAATCTCGGATCGCTTGGCCTCAACATCGCTCGGCCAGGTTACCAAGACGGGATCTTGGAACCAGGCGATGCCGATAACAGAATCTCGGATCGTTCGGCCTCAACATTGCTCGGCCAGGTTACTAAGACGGGATCTTGGAACCAGGCGATGCCGAGAACAGAATCTCGGATCGTTTGACCTCAACTTCGCTCGGCCAGGTTACCAAGACGGGATCTTGGAACCAGGCAATGCCGAGAACAGAATCTCGGATCGCTCGGCCTCGACGCCATTTCGGCAAGGTTGCCAAGACAAGATCTTGGAACCAGGCGATGCCAAGAGCCAGAATCTTGGATCGGTCGGACAAGTTCCCTCTCATCGACCAAAGTAATTCTCTAAACCTCATGATCTATCGATCCGTGTGTATCGAGCACACCCGTTCGTTTTCTATCTATTCGAAGCAGCAAACTTGATTCACAAAATAAAGAAGGCAGCAATGAAAAATAAGACAACGGAAGGTAAAAATAAGGTTTTATTTCATCATAAAATTGTCCTGGTCACAAGCCCGACCAGGTGAGCCTTGAGGGTCCTACAGCCCAAGTTAGTTGGGACTTCCGGTAGGGGTAGAAGAGCCAGCAATCGGCTCAGGAGAAATGGCCTTGGAGGTCGACAAAGCAGCTTCAGAGGCCGGCATAACAACTGAGGCAGGATCGGGAGAAAAAGTAGCTGGATCGGCAGGAGGTGAGGTCGGATGAGCAACCGAGGCAGGACCAGAGTCTGCAGAAAGAACCGGAGAGACAATCCCGTGAGATTGCCCTTCCTCCTCATCCGAGCTAAGCTCAACTCCTCATCTGGAACCACCTCTCGTTCTCCCTCGACCATCTCCCTCATTTCCTCCAAAGAAAGGCCGAGACCGGTGGGAATCATCGATTCGGCGTATTCCTCGAAGAAGGGATGATCCAACCCGTCAGGAACGCAAACGCTGTGACAGCTCTTTAGGATGGAAAGAGCCAAGTCGCAAGCATACTCGTGGCACTCCCCTTGTAAATGCCGCTCTTTCCATCGCTTGATCGCAGCAATTCTTTCCCCCTTTATAGAACTTTGCAACTCCTTCAGCTTCTTCTCAGCCCTTGCCTTGGCCTCCACTGCCTCGTGCCAATCCTGAAGGAATTTAGATCGAAGCTCTTGTGTCGTCTTTGCCCTAGACTTGGCAGTGAGCACCTCACCTCTCAGACCCTCGTTATCGAGTTGCAACGTGCGACACTTTTCCTCCAGCTCGTCCCTTACCGCGGCCACCCAGCTCTTCTCCTCCTCAGCTGAAGCGAGTTGAGCCCTCAAAACGCCTCTGTCCTCTTCCTAAAATTTCTTTTCATCCTCCAAGGAAGAGAGTTGAGCCCGTAAGACGTCCTTCCCTTCCTTGGCATCTGAAAGTTCAGCCCTCAAAACGCAGACCTGCTCGCGAAGATCCGTCACCTCCCGATCCAGCGTTAGGGAAGTCGAACCCAGCCGTTCGACACGGCTACGCATCGCAAAGGCGAACGCCAGATCCCTCACACAGCTACGGACGAGGTGGGCCGACAACTCCTCATTGTCCAACGAATCTATAAGTTTCTCGTCCGTAGGGGGGATGAACTTCTCGGCGATATGAAGAGCCACATCGAGGTTCCCAATCGACGCAGTTTCATCCAGACGGATAATGGACACCCACTTCCCAGAGCCGGTCGCCCGCTCCTTCCTTTTGCCTTTCTCCCTCTCCTTTTCCTTCCCCTTGCCTTTATTCGAGGGGTAAGGGGTTTGGTCGATAACTCGAACGGTTTTCTTCCTCTTAAGAGGCGGTTCCTCCTCGCCCTCTTCCTCCTCTATGGCCGTTCGGCCCTCATCCGCCGACCGGGTCATCATCGCTGGCTGTTCGGGGACGGCAGCTAGAACAAGTGTTGCGGACGGCTCGGAGACAGTGGGTTGAGCAACACCCTGCTCGGGAACAGTAGGCTTGGCGACATCCGCGCTGGCCTCTCCCTTTTTGCCTTGCTCCGTTGTCTTGGAAGGCTTAGCAGCTTTGCGCCGGCCTCTAGTGGAGCTAGAAGACTCGGCGAAATCATCAATCCTGGCCATGGCTGCGCAAATATAAGAAACAGGTCAGAAACTGAAACCAATACTTATTAAGTTCAAAAAAAAATTAAACTACAAGGAGTCAACTAGGAGGGGCAGTTTCTTCTCCTAGCCCGCTAATTCGGGGCGGGGGGTCGATTAAGAAGGAGTCGACCGACGCCCCCCTCGCGATACCCTCTATTAAGGCGATCGAAGTTGTATCGACTGAGCGCCTTAATACGGTCGACCACCTCCCATTCCTCTCTACTAAGGACCAGACTCGAGAGGTCGTTCCACCGCTCGACTAGGGGGTATCTCCACGGCCTGGATTCAAAAGCGAATCCTGGGGGCCTCACAAAAAAGTACTTCGTCTTCCAAGATTGGACTTTTGAGGCTGTTCCAGCCAGGCGATAGCACGCATCCCTATATTGAAGATGAGGAACCCCAGCCCCGACATTTGAACTCTGGTTCATTCTTAAAAAGTGACGAAGGATTCCGATCGACGGGAGATGCCTGAACTGATGGCACAGCAAGGCCAGGCCGTTAATAAATCCCAGCCGTTCGGAGGAATTTGGCTCGGCCTCAACTGGTAGGTGCTGCATATTTCATCGATGATCGGGGCATAAGGAAGCTTCGTACCGCCGATCGAGAAAAAGCTGTCCGAAACAGCCAAGTAACCTCTGAAACCGCTGTGGATCCGCTCACTCTCGGAGGCCAGTCTGGGCCCCCACACCGCAGGGATGTTATTCCTGATGACCGACCAATTCAACTCTCCCGCGGTCATCGTCAATGGATCACTCGGCGGGTTCTCGACAATCTGCCCATCTTTTCGGTCACTCACCGTGACTTCTTCAACCCCCCTTACCTCCGGTGCTGCCATTATTTCTGCTGCCCTCTCGGCAGTTTCATCCCTAGGATTAACCGCACCTCTAGGACTATCTGACGACATGATTTCAAGAAAGAAAGATATAGGATTAGGAATGGAAAGAGGACGTACCTAAGTTAATGATTGAGATTTGGGATTTGAACGACGGTGAAAATAAAACTCCAACGATTGCAAGCAAGGAAACAAAGAGTAAGGAGAGCAGAGACTGGAGAATCGAATACGCAGAAATGGAAACAGAGGAAGACCGTCGATTCCAAAATTTATAGCATCAGTTGAACGGGAGAACCAATCGACATTAGACGCGTGGTGAAATCTGAGCCGGAGTCAAACACGTGGCAAAATTCGAGCTATGGTAAATTAGGGTCATTAAAGACCCGAAGCGGCGCGATAGTCGAAAGGACATGTATGACAGCGTATGACAGCGCATGACAGCTACGCAACAGTTAGAAAGACGCATCGTTTCAAATTTTGAAGCTCCCAGAAGACACGTATCGTCAAGTAATAATTAGACCTAGCATCGCGACTAGACATCGATGCTCGATCGATCGTCCTGGCATATTGCAAACCGATCGATCATCCTGACATAGCGCGAGCCGATCGATCGCCCAACCCTAGCACGAGTCAACCGATCGGTCTTCTGTCCTAGGAGCAGGAGCAATTACACATAGGGCATTGATTTCTGACCGACCGGCCTTATCACGAGTCATTGTATAGACTAGCCGTACAATTCTAAAAGTACTCCTTCGACCCTTCTCCTTGATCAGACTCGAGGAGTAGGGGCTTATGGTTGGGCCGGCCATACAAGGCCCAATCCCAAGCCCAAGTATCGACGGCCCAGTCGTAGGTGATAATCTCTCATGCAAACACTAAGACTTACGTAAAAACCTAAACCTAACAAGTTGTTTCATATATAAGGTACTATTTTACCATGATACAGGTACGACATTACAACCCTAGTTTTCTTTGTTCTTAGCGACCAAAACCCTCTCAAAAAGACTAACTTTAGCGTCGGAGGGGCCTGCCGGCAATCAACCCCCGACGTGTCTTATTTGCTTTGCAGGTATCTCCAAGGCGAAATCTATCAACTTCATGGATCCAAGCAGCAACGTCCAGCCTCAACAGAATCAGGCTGAACCAAATATGAAATCTTAAAAAAGATAAGAACATCTTATGTTTGCAAAAGGTCACAAGCTGAGAAATATGAAGTCATTCTAATGATGGATCCCAATACCTATACTATTTGTGTTATATCCCATATCCTAAGAAAAAAACATAATCGTGCTCGTAGTTTTAGTTTAATATATTTATGTGGTTGGAGAAGAACAAAACAAGCACTTAGAAAGATTTTAAGACTTTGATAGTTAGGTGCATGATTATACAAGTGTTCATAAGGAGAAATATGACATATAGCAGAAGTAGGAAAATGATTGATAATATCGACAACTATAAGAGCAACTTCTCCCTAAAATATTTCCAGATAAGAAGAAGAAATGAGAAGAGCTTGGATAATATCAAGTATGCATCTATGCTTTCTTTTGGCCTAACAATTCCTTGTTGATTAAGAAAATAAGTGAAATATTTTTCTTTATATTCATGGTATTAAGTTTAATTTTACAAGAAAATTGAGTTTGAACCATGTTTTCAAAGAAGAATAATAGAAAATATCTTAGACATATGATGTAAGAGGTACATCTGTTAGTGTCTTTATTTTCTATGTTTTTGTGTGTTAATATTCTTGTTCTTAAGGTTTGAAGTTATACTTAATGGAAATTAATCTTGTTTTATGTCAAGGTGTATTTTGGAACCAAATAGAAAGAACTGTAAACAGTTTGGGACAAAAAGAGCTGAACCAACGTTGAACCTAAATAGACAAGGCCTCGTGCAGTGAATTAAGTTGTGAGCAATCCAGACCAAAATGCAGTGCACGCTAGGAACATCTGCCAAGGAAACACAAAATGACGCAGCTGAGTATGAAACGCAAAAGCATGATAGAAGCAAGCAGGAGACGCAACATGCAAACACGTCCCACAACAAGACAATGATGCACAGTTGGGTAGGGAGTTTTTATTAACAGAAAACGACAACGTAGAGAAAGGCACAAGGTTTGCAAGGTTTTTGAGTGAATAGTAAGGTGGACACAATCTTTATTTGTCACATCAAGCTATAGAAGTGGGAGGAGGTAGAAGTGAGGGGCGAAAGAAGAGAGTTTGCAAGAGAGGGGATAAGGCATGAATAGTGCCTTGGTTATGAGAGAGAGGATAAGGCATGAATAGTGCCTTAGTCCAAAGAGTTAAATTGTCCCATCGATGAATAGTGAGAAAAAAGAGACATTAATGTGATAAGAAGAGAGAACAGGTGGCATAAAAGAACAACAACGCCCTTGACAGTCCAAATAGTTAGGAAAAATTGTGATGTTGGGTAACTAAATTCTTATTTCTTGGTTTACGGAATCCTAGTTATTGAACTCTGAATGTTGTGAGACTTTCGTTCTTTATTTGAATCGAGTTATTAGTCAAGTGTTAATTATTTTTCTGGGTTATTATTTGATTGTTTGATTTTACAGCTAGATGTGCAATTAGTTTGTGATTTTATTCAATCAATTGCTAAATTAAACAGGTTGACGTTCAATTCTTTTAATCCAAAGTAGCGATTAGGATTTTTATCTACTACGTTAAAGACATGATTCTAGGAAAAATAGTTATCTAGGCCAAATATATATCGTATGTATGTTGTCTAGTTCGTCAATTTTCTTGATTTGTAAAGCTATTAATTAATTAAATCTAAGATCGTATCCAGGTTATTGATTAATGAAGGTTAATTCAAACACATGTTTTGGTTAACTAAACATAAGAGAATATAGGTAAAGAAATTTACCATGACGAATGCTTAACTAATAAATTGATTATTTTTAATGTCGATGATCAATGCAAGTACAATAATGAAGGAGACCGGAAACTAATATTGGTTCCTATTGATTGTTAGATTCTCATTGTTTTGTTATTAGTTATTTTTCAATTTCGTGTTCTATTTAAATTATGCTAAATTCAAAATTTAAAACCCCACTTTTATTGTGTAACTACTAACGTCTGAATTTCTCGTGGGAACGATCCTTACTTTCCACTACTACATTAATTTGTGTTGTAGGAAGTTGGTTTCTTTTTATATTTAGTTGCAAGCGACAATAGTCACCAAATTTTGGCACTGTTGTCAGGAACTTTTTGACTGTTTATGTACGTTACGCGTTCAAATTAATATGAAAATTTGCAGTACAATCCTGAAATTGAGAAAACAGCAAAGGCATTAAGAAAGCAGATGAAAGAAAGACAACAAGTATTGAGAGAAGAACAACAGAGGGAAAGGAACATGGACGCAAATTGCACTTTATGTCAACTGGCTGCTCCAGCTGAGGATCGACAGCCTCATTGTATTAATTTTTTGAATTTGGGTGATAATAACACTTTTGAGTTGAAGTCGGAACTGATTCACTTGTTACCTACTTTTCGAGGCATATTGGGAGAAGATCCTTATAAGCACTTGAAGAAGTTTGAAGTTGTTTGTATGGGGATGAAGCCTACTAATGTCACCGAAGAGCAGATAAAACTGAGGGCTTTCCCCTTTTCTTTGAAGGACGATGCCCAAGATTGGTTATATTATTTACTTGCTGAAAGTATTAGAACATTGCAGAGATGAAGAAGTTATTTCTAGAGAAGCTTTTCCCAGTTGCCAGGGCCGCCACTATCAGAAAAGAAATCCTTGGCATTCGATAAAACACTAGGGATTTATTATATGAATATTAGGAGAGATTTAACAAGCTGTGTGCAAGTTTCCCCCACCATCAAATCAGCGAGCAACTGTTGATTCAATATTTTTATGAAGGTCTTTTACCGACTGAGGAGTATGATAGATGCTGCAAGTGGAGGAGCACTAGTTGATAAAACACCAGCAGCTACATGGGAATTGATCTCAACTATGGCTTCTAACTCTCAACAATTTGGCGCTTGGAATGATCGTTCAAGATATGTTAATGAGATGGGAGTTTCGTCGTTGGAAAGAAAATTAGATGATTTGACTTCTTTGGTGTGTCAACTTGTAGTATCTGGGAAAGAGGAAGTTAAGAGTTATGGTATTTGTTTTATGGTTGGCCATCATACAGATATGTGTCCTACTCTACAAGAAGACCAAGTTGAAGAAGCCAAGGCAATGGGTGGTTATTTGGGACAACCTTAAAGGAAGTATGACCTATTTTCAAATACATATAATCCGAGTTGGCGAGATCATCCAAACCTCCATTATGGCAACAATCAGGGATAATAAGTAAGTTCTAATTTTCAGCCGTATAAACAACCTTATATGCCTAGACAACAATAACAAATGCCACAAAGTTCTGGTAAAAATAATTCCTTGGAGGACATAGTCAAGACCTTGGCCACGAATACTGTGAACTTTCAACATAATACCATAAAATTTCAGCAAGATACGCAAGCTAGCATATAGAATCTTGAGACTCAAATGAGCCAAATGGTGATTGCCATCAATAAGTTGGAGGCACAAAATTCGGGAAAGCTTCCTTCTCAACCTGAGGTGAATCCAAAGAAGAGTTCTTGTGCTATCACACTTCGAAGTGGTAAAGAATTAAAGGAACCTACCCCAAAGGTTTCTAAGCAAGAGGTTAAAGAAGAAGTAGAGAAAGAAGTTCCAAAGCAGTCATAAGAGAAAAAGGAGGGTGATTCTTGCATTGCCATGCCTAAATTTAGTGTAAAACCTCCTTTTCCTAGTCGTTTTGCCAAGAAGAAAAAGGAGGAATAAGAGAAAGAAATTCTGGAAACTTTTCGCAAGGTATAGGTCAATATTCCTTTGCTTGATGCTATTAAACAAATTTCTCGTTATGCTAAATTTCTTAAGGAACTTTGAACCTCAAAGAGAAAGTTAAGTGGCAATGAAAAGGCGTAATTGGGTGAGAATGTTTTTGCTGTGCTTCAGAAGAAGTTACCTCTTAAGAGTCCAGATCCAAGTATGTTCACAATCCCTTGTAAAATAGGTAATATGAAAATTGAGAAAGCATTGTTGGATTTAGGTGTGTTGATTAATGTTATGCCTCAATCTATTTATGAATCTTTGAATATGGGGCCTCTGAAAGAAACTGGTGTCATAATCCAACTTGCTGATCGATCTAATGCCTAAGGGTGTTCTTGAGGATGTCCTAGTTTAAGTTGATAATATGATTTTTCCTGCTGATTTTTATGTCTTATAGATGGGTAATGAAGATTCATACACTTCAGTCCCAATTTTATTGGAAAGACTATTTTTGAAAGCTTCTAGAACAAAAATTGATGTCTATAATGGGTCTTTAACTATGGAGTTTGATGGTGATGTGATTAAGTTCAATATTTATGATGCCATAAAATTTCCTAATGATGATCAATCTTTTGTTTCTGTGAGTTTTCTTGATACTTTAGTGCAGGAAACATTCCGCTTAGATGGACCAGATAAATTATGGACTGCATTGGAAAATAGCTTGGATATTCAGGAAGGAAAAACAAAAGCCAATTATCTTGCCATTCCTGAGGAGCTGGATACCACTATCCAGATTTTAGAGCGGAGTAAATACTTGGAGGAACATGTATGTTTTCTGGAGCTAACTAGAAATAATTCGAAGTTGTTGCCATCTCTTATACAGCCACCAAAATTAGAGTTGAAGGCTCTTCCAAGTAACTTGAAATATGTGTATTTAGGCGAGCATGAAACTCTTCCTGTTATTATTTCGAGCAGACTAACATCTTTTTAGGAAACACAATTATTGGGTATGTTAAAAAATTACAAAGATGCTTTTGGATGGACTGTGGCTGATTTGAAAGGGATTAACCCATCAATTTGTATGCACTGAATTCTATTGGAAGATGGAGCTAAGGAAATAATACATCTTTAACGAAGATTGAACCCACCAATGATGGAGGTAGTCAAGAAGGAGATTCTGAAGTTCCTCGACACTAGAATAATCTATCTAATTTCAGACAGTAAATGGGTAAGTCCAGTACAAGTGGTTCCTAAGAAAACTGGAGTAACCGTAGTGAAGAACATTTCAAGTGAATTGGTACCCACCCGTATGCAAAATGGGTGGAGGGTTTGTATAGATTACAGGAAGTTAAATTCTGTTAGTCGTAAAGATCATTTTCTACTTCCTTTTATTGGCTAGATGCTTGAAAAACTTACAAGGAAAACTCATTATTGTTGTTTAGATGGTTATTCAGGTTATCACCAAATTTCTGTTGCACCAGAGGACAGAGAAAAAAATGACTTTCACTTGTCCTTTTGGCACCTTTGCGTATCGAAGAATGCCATTTGGACTATGTAACGCACCTGCCACATTCCAAAGGTGTATGGTAAGTATTTTCTCTGATTATCTAGATGACTGTATTGAAGTTTTTATGGATGACTTTACAGTTTATGGTGAGTCTTTTGATACTTGCTTGATTAACCTTGAAATTTTTTTGAAACATTGCATTGAAAATAACTTGATTCTGAATTATGAAAAATGTCATTTGATGGTGGATCAAGGGATAGTCTTAGGCCATGTAGTGTCTTCTAAGGGAATTGAGGTTGATAAGGCTAAGACAGAAATCATTAAATCTCTTCCTTACCCCATAAGTGTACGGGAAGTTCGTTCTTTTCTTACACATGTAGATTTCTATCGATGCTTTATCAAAGACTTTTCAAAGACCACTAAACCCTTATGTAAGTTACTTCAAAAAGATGTGGAGTTCAAGTTTGACGAAGCATGTAGGAAAGCATTCGATGAATTAAAAGAGAAGCTAATTTTTGCTCCAATAATCCAGCCCCTAGATTGGAGTCTCCCATTTGAGATAATGTGCGATGCAAGCGACTATGCATTAAGCATTGTTCTAAGGCAAAGGATGAACAGAGAGCCATATGTGATTTACTATGCTTCGATGATGCTAAAAGATGCCCAAAAAAACTATTCAACAACAGAAAAAGAATTATTAGCAGTTGTTTTTGGGCTAGAGAAGTTCCGTTCATATCTATTAGGCACACATGTCATAATTTATTCAGATCATGCTGCGTTGACATATTTTTTGTCCAAAAAGGAAGCAAAGCCACGTCTTATTCGTTATATTCTACTACTGCAAGAATTTGATGTGGAGATATAGGACAAAAAGGGAATTGAAAATCTGGTTGCAGATCACCTTAGTCGTATCTGTCTAGACACAACTTCAGACAACCTGAAAGATGAATTGCCAGGTGAACATTTATTCGCCACCCAACAGGTAACACCTTAGTATGCTAACATAGTTAATTTTCTGAATACCAAGTCTTTACCTAGTACTTTATCACGAGCTGAAAAAGATAAAATCAAAAGAGATGCTAAATATTATTCATGGGATAAGCTACATATGTGAACATATTGTTCTGATCAAATTATTAGGCGATGTTTATCTGATGATAAAATCCCTTCTATATTGAATTTTTTCCATTGTTTTGCATGTGGTGGACACTTTGGTACCAGAAGAACAGCCCGTAAGGTGCTTGAATGTGGTTTGTTTTGGCCTAAACTATTTTATGATGCTTATATATTTTACAATTCTTGTGATCAATGTCAAAGAACAAGTAATTTAGGACCAAAAGACCAAATGCCGCTCACAAATATCTTGGTATGTGAAATTTTTTATGTATAGGGAATTGATTTTATGGGCCCTTTTCCTTCCTCTTACGGTAAGACATATATTCTTGTTGCTGTGGATTATATTTCAAAATGGGTTGAAGTTAAGTCTCATATTTTTGTCAGGTTTGGAGTTTCTAGAGCAATTATCAGTGACCACAGGACTCATTTTTGTAACCGAATTGTTGAGGTTTTAGTAAAGAAATATGGTGTTTCACACCGAACTTCAACAGCATACCATCCCCAGACAAGCCGAAGTTTCTAACAGGAAAATCAAATCAATTTTGGAGAAAGTGGTTAATCCTAATAGGAAGCATTGGAGGTTACGTTTAGACGACATGTTATGGGCATACAGGACAGCATATAAAACTCCTATTGGTATGTCACCATATAGGTTAGTATTCGGAAAAACCTTATCATTTACCTATAGAATTGGATCATAAGGCTTACTGGGCTGTCAAATAATGCAATTTGGATTTAACTGAGGTTGGAATTAATCAAAAATTACAATTTCAAGAGTTGGAAGAGATATATAATGAAGCTTATGAGAGTGCTAAAATCTATAAAAAAAATACTAAGACCTTTCATGACAAAATCTTAATTAGAAAAGAATTTTCTATAAGCCAAAAGGTCCTTCTTTATCACTCTAAACTAAAGCTCTTTCTTGGTAAATTACGATCTCGTTAGATAGGTCCATTTGTTGTTACTAATGTTTTCTCACATGGTGCAGTTGAAATTCAGAGTTTAGACACTTTAAAGTGTTTAAAGTTAATGACACCGATTGAAACCATATAATGAGAA
The DNA here is from genome assembly GCA_027563845.1 of Erythroxylum subrotundum. Lineage (NCBI taxonomy): Eukaryota > Viridiplantae > Streptophyta > Magnoliopsida > Malpighiales > Erythroxylaceae > Erythroxylum > Erythroxylum subrotundum. The sequence goes on along the minus strand of JAOQMQ010000005.1, from coordinate 12,127,160 downwards.
TTTACAGGTTAAAACTGCGGAAGAAATTGAACTGCCTAAACCAGTTTACTCTGAGTAAGTCAATAAATTTTTTCTTCTAGCTAATATGATGTTAAAGAAGCGCTCTTGAGAGGCACCTTAAGATTTATTTTAATTTAAGTTGTTTCATTTTTTTATTTCATTTTATTTATCTTAGTTTTTTTAAAAAAAGGGTGGAGCTATATTGGTGGTTGCATGGTTCATTCTCCATTAACGTTACTTACGTTGTTTTGGCCCCATTTTGTGAAGTTCCATTAAACAATAGTCCATTAACCAATTAATTGTCCATTACACATCTCCCTTGGGCGTTGTTTTCGTTTCTAAGTGGTGAGTATGCAAATCATCATAAAATACAATACTTTTGCTCCTAAATGGCATTACTTTCGTTTTTAGTTGAAGGTGGGATTTTGGAAAAATTGATTCACCATTACAGGGCATTTAATTATAGGGATTTTGACAGAGTCCCTTTCCTTTTCCCCCAAAATTCTAATCCCCACCATCGCCATCCAAGCCCCCCTCCAAATCAACAGACCACTCACCAATAGCCCAAAGCCCCCTCCGTAGCCACCAAAATAAACCGCCTCACCGCAACACATCCTTCTGCAAGTGATCCGACTATTTTAGCACTCCTACAACACATAGAGCACAGATTGGACATATTGGAGCACAACCAGCTCGCTTTCTTCGAACGGCAGAAATTTCAACCGCATTTTCCACCAACACCTTGATGCATTAATAGAGAAGCTTCTTAAACCTTTATTTTCTTTATTTTCTTATGTTTTTCTTTTTACAAGTACATTGAGGACAATGTAGATTAAGTGTTGGGGAGGGGGCATCGAATGTTTGTGTGACTGTGTGTTTTGAATTTACTGTTTCTTTGTTCATTTTGGTTTTGATTTTTTCCCTTTTCTTTCTTTTTTGTCTTTTAATTTGCATGTGATATGTGTTAAACCATAAAATTCTATCTTAATAGTTGGAATGAGACTGAATTGCATGCTTGAAGTCAAATTGGGCCAATTGAATAGAAGGTGAATCATGTTGATCGATTAAAGTAGTCGGTTACATAAGCTTACTCAGAAATTGATGCATGAGTGATTAGATAATGTATAAAAGCATAATGGATTTTCAATTAAGCCTATGTGAAGAATTGAGCCTATATGACTCCATTCAAAAGTCATTTCATTTCTTTGTGTGTGATACTCCCTTAGGTGATTACCTTTAGAACTTGCTTTGAACCGGTTTGAATCTGTTAGATGCATGATAGATAGAAATGTTTAAGGCCCTTTTTCTTTTAGCCCTTGACTTAAATAACCCACCTATCTTATTTACCCTTGAAAACCCCATTGAGCCTTTACCCCTTTTGTTTCTTAAAGAAGACACCCCATTTTAAAACATCAAACCCCATTAGCCTTACCTATTCACAAGTTTAATAAAGTACTAAGTTAGCTAGTTTTGGGTCTTTTGGCTTTTTTTTTAGACGAGTTTACTGATACTTCTACTCATAGAGTACATTGTATTTAGTTACTGTTATTGTTTACTGTTAAAAAAAAGAAAAAGAAAACAATCAAGTATAGTAGCAATAATAAGTGTTGAGTAGTTAGTTATTTACATGTAATTCTCATAAATACATTTTGTTGTCCCTTTGTATAATTAGTGCTTTGTGACTACATGTGAACAACCCCTCAAACCCCTTTTGACTCACCTTAACCTTCGCCCCATTACAACCTCAAATAAAGCCCTTTTGATCTATTTTAGCATGTAATCACTGTAGAAGAGAATTGGTGTATTTGTAAGCTTATGGTAGTGTGATTTCCTATACGGAGTTTCGAGCGAAACACCAACCTATAAATACTTGAGTGAAATGAGTGAATCCCGTAAGAAAAATCCATTATGAGTTTATGCTTATCTTTGAATGATAGTATCATAAGATGAGTTTGTTTATGTGCACTGATGAAAACTTATCATGATGTGTGTAATAGCTTGGCATTCGATTGGCCAAAGTTTGAATGATTGCATGCGCTTGGTTTCTTTGAAAACCAATTGATAGAATTTGATGGTCAGTGTTTAATTTGCTTGAGGGAGAGAAAAATGTTATGTGTGAGGGAGTTTGTTAGTATCTTTATTTTCAATCTTTTTGTGTGTTAATTTTCTTTGTTCTTGAGGTTTGAAGTTATACTTAATGGAAGTTAATCTTGTTTTATGTTGGAACCAAATAGAAAGAACTACAAACAGTTTGGGACAAAAAGAGCTGAACCAGGCATTGAACCTAAATAGACATAGCCTTGTGTAGTGAATTAAGTGGTGAGCAATCCAGACCAAAACACAGTGCACGCTAGGAACATCTACCAAGGAAACACAAAATGACGTAGTTGAGTATGAAACATAGCAGCATGATAGAAGCAAGCAAGAAACGCAACACGTCCGACAATAAGACAGCGACGCATAGTTGGGTAGGGAGTTTTTCTTAACAGAAAACGACAGTGTAGAGAAGGGTGTGAGGTTTGCAAGGTTCTTGAGTGAATAGTAAGGTGGACACAATCTTTATTCGTCACATCAAACTATAAAGTGGGAGGCAGCAGAAGTGAGGGCGGAAGAAGAGAGTTTGTGAGAGAGGGGATAAGGCATAAATAATGCCTTGGTCCAAAGAGTTAAATTGTCCCATCGATGAATAGTGAGGAAAAAGAGACATTAGGGTGAATAAGAAGAGAGGGCTAGCGGCAGAAAAGAACAATAACGCCCGTGACAATCCAAATAGTTAGGAAAAATTGTGATGTTGGGTAACTAAACTCTTATTTCTTGGTTTACGAAATCCTAGTTATTGAGCTTTGAATGCTATGAGACTTTTGTTCTTTATTTGAATCGATTTATTAGACAAGTATTAATTATTTTTCTGGGTTTTATTTGATTGTTTGATTTTACAGCTACGTGCGCAACTAATTTGTGATTTTATTCAATCAATTGCTAGATTAAACATGTTGACGTTAAATTCTTTTAATCAAAAGTAGCAACTAGGATTTTTTGTCTACTACGTTAGGGATATGATTATAGGAAAAATAGTTATCTAGGCTAAATATAGATCGTATATATGTTGTCTAGTTCGTCGATTTTTTTATTCATAAAGCTATTAATTAATTAAATATGAGATCGTATCCAGGTTATTGATTAATAAGGGTTAATTCGAATACATGTTTTTGTTAACTAAACATAAGAGAAAATAGGTATAGAAATTTACCATGAAGAATGCTTAACTAATAAATTGATTATTTTTGGTGTCGATGATTAACGCAAGTTCAATAATGAAGGAGACTGGAAACCAAGATTTGTTCCTATTGATTGTTAGATTCTCATTGTTTTGTTATTAGTTATTTTTTAATTTCGTATTCCAATTAAATGTTGTTTAATTCACGATTTAAAACCCCACTTTTATTGCTTAACTACTAACGTCTGAATTCCTCGTGGGAACGATCCTTACTTTTCACTACTACATTAATTTGTGTTGCAAGAAGTTGGTTTCTTTTTATATTTGGTTGCAGGTGACAGTAGTCACCAAATTTTGGCGTCGTTGTTGGGAAATTTTTGACGGTTTATGTATGTTACGTGTTCAAATCAATTTGAAAATTTGCAGTACAATCCTGAAATTGAGAAAACAACAAAAGCATTAAGAAAGCAGACGAAAGAAAGGGAAGTACTGAGAGAAGAATGACAGAGGGAAAGGAACATGGATGTAAATCACACTTTTACAAAGAGGAATCATTTGAAGAAGGTGATGGATCAATAGTTGGTGAAGATACAATGGGATTAAATGTAGGTTATGTTGAACTATTAGAACTATTATATGATCCTGCAAGAGAAATGTTAAGAAACAAGGATATAGTAGGATCAAAGAAAATTTGAGGAAATTGTTCATTGATATGAAATTTTAAAAGAGATAAGAACATCTTATGTTCGCAAAAGGTCACAAGCTAAGAAATATGAAGTCTTTCTAAAGATGGATCCTAACACCCATACTATTTGTGTTCTATCCCATATCCTAAGAAAAAACATAATCATGCTCATAGTTTTAGTTTAATATATTTATGTGGTTGGAGAAGAACAAAACGAGCACTTAGAAAGATTTTAAGACTTTGGTAGTTAGGATCATGATTATACAAGCGTTCATAAGGAGAGATATGACGTATAACTAAAGTAGGAATATGATTGATAATATCAACAACTATAAGAGCAACTTCTCCCTAAACTATTTCTGGATAAGAAGAAGAAATGAGAAGAACTTGGATAATATCAAGTATGCGTCTATGCTTTCTTTTGTCCTAACAATTTCTTGTTGATTAAGAAAATAAGTGAAATATTTTTCTTTATATTCCATGGTATTATCAGTTTGCAAAGTTTAATTTTACAAGAAAATTGTGTTTGAACCAGGTTTTCAAAGTGAGAATAATAGAAAATATCTTAGACATATGACGTAAGAGGTACATCCATGTGTATCTAGAGAAATTATCAACAAAGATCATATAATATCGTAAACCTCTTATAATGTTATGAGGAGCAGTTCCCTAAATATCATAATGAATCAAATTAAAAGGTGTAAAAGAAACATAATCACTATTACTAAAAGGTAAATTATGATTTTTGGAAAGTTGGCATAAGAAACAATCAAAATTTTCATTTTTGACTTGACCTAAAGAACTATAAGAAATTAAAGATTCAAGTCTAAGGTTAGAAAGATGAACAAGAAGAGCATGCCAACTAGTAGATGCAACAACATGAACAATAAGTTTGGATGGAGCGAAGAGGGAGATAAGTTCAAATACTTGTTAAACCTTACACCTTGTCCCAAGGATGTTGCTTATCTATGGATCCTACATAGTACAATTATAACTTAAAAAGGATAAGTACAAAGTTTATATAATTGACAAATCAAAATAAGATTTAATGAGAGTTTAGGAATAAGAAAAGTGTCAAGCAAACTTAACAAAGATGTTTAAACAATGCCTACATTTTGAACATTCATAGTAGAGTTATCAATTGTATAAACAATATGTGAAATTGAGATAGCTTTTAAGGAGTCAAATATGGAAGAGTTGGAGGTCATATGGTTACAAAAGAAGAAGTACTTGGTGTGACAGAAAAAATAGCAGAGGAAACAGTATTGAAATCTGTTTGAATTTACTACAGATTAGCTTGAAGATCTTTTAAGGAGAGTTTAAGAGATGTAGATGTGTTTTCTCTTATACCCTCTGTGCCAATAGCAAGGGCAATAAATTGTGAAGACTTAGAAGAATTACTCTGTTTGGGTCATTTTCTACATTCAGATATATAGTGACCACTCCTTTTACAATAATTACAAAATATCTTCTTCGGAGTTGTGTTTTAATAAGCCTAATAAGAGAAGGTATGAGTGGCAATAACAACATCTATGAATGGAATAGATTTCTCCATTCAAAGGAAGTTTAACATGATTTCTTCTATAATCAATTCTTCGATTACTGTATCAAGATTTAGCAGAGATCCTCGATAATGAAGAGAGTTATAGATGAGTTAGAACTCGTCTTTGAGAGTCATTAGGAGATGCCAAATATGCTTTCGATCATGAAGATTGACATAGATTATGGTAACTTAGGTATTAGGCTAAGTAAGATCTCCAATCGCCAAGTTCTTATAATTCAAATATATAACTATGGATGATTTGACCACGTTATTGTACCATCTCAATATACTAGACGTTTTACAAATATATCCTCTACTTTATCTGGTCTTTGAGTAAGTTTAGGTATCTTACCAGCAATTATATGTTAAAGAAGTCTTCCTTTGAGAAAGCTACACATTTCTTCAGCCTACAAATCACTGTTAGATCGATCAAAGATGACAAAAATTGGTTGAGGAATGTATTGATAAAGCTTAGAAGTATCCATGGTAAATGCAAGATAAAAAATCCTTAGTAATAAAGTTTAAAAACATAAAAATTGAGAAACTTGTCTTTAGAGTTGGAATTTGAAAACTTTGGCCCCAGAATTAAGTTTAAAACACCCAAAAGTCTTGTAAACTAGTCTAACTCGTAAAAAATTGGCAAAAATTTTTTTAACTAACTAGTCAAATTTTAGTTAACAGCTTTGAACCGAATCGACTAAACTAAACTAGTGATGACACATGATGATGACATAGAAGACACGTGGGACAAAATGCTAATGTGGCATTGTATGATGTGGCAAAGAAGCAAGAGCCATAAATGACGTGGCATGATGACGTGGCAGTGATGCGAATGGCTAGCTATGATGTGGCACTGTGACATGGCAATGATGTGGAGGTTGTGTCTAGCAACGTGGATCACTTGGAGACTGACATGTGTCACCTATGCCGATTAGATATTTTTGTTGCTTTAGATTAAACGACGTCGTTTTGGCTGTGAAATATTCAAAACGACGTCATTTTGGGTTGCCTTCAACCTTTGGATTTGGGTTTGCACCATTGTGATTGTCAGGAAGGGTAGAAGAGTTTGGTATATACCAAATGCTATTTAAACAACAAAGAAAGCTCTGATACTATGTAAGAAGTAAAGAAAGCTTTGTATTTCTGTGTGTATAAAGTTATTATGTGTGTATAAAGTTATTAAGTAAGGAGATACTTATACATAAATTTACATAAAAATATGCAAAAGAATATGCTTTATAATTAATATGTAAATGTATTAAATATATACGTTATCCAAAATTCTTAGAAATACTTGCTCACTTTTCAGACTTTGTATTCAAGGCAAATTTCCACTTAATTCATTGATTTGATCTCATACATCAAATGGGTGGAAGGAAGCCAAGCAGTGCTTTAACCTTAAATGAATGTTGGGTGCTAATGAAGTAATAAGCGAGTTTAGAAAATTGGTTGGGGGAAAAGGATCACAATTTTCTCCATTATTTTCCAAAAGAGCATATCCCTGTACAACAACAACTATAACAACAAAAAGGAAAAAAAAACAGAAAAGATTCAGCAACAATTTGACCTAAAATTTCTACGAGAGAACCAAAAAATAAAATCGCTTAAGCCAAAAGCTATCAACCTCACCAGACACCTAACTCTAAAATAACAGAATCCCCAGGAGAGTTAGTTATTCATCTTACTTTGTATTTTTATAGGCAGTAGTGTATTGACAGACCATCATTCAGACGTTGGACTTGCTTTGCTCTTTATTGCCTTGCAGCTTTATGGATTGGTACCACCTAGCACATACAATATACAACACCAGGTCTATGGTTGTCAAGGCAGCCAAAAGGAAGTAAAATCTATCCAAGTGACCCTTGTTGAGATTTCCTGGAATCCAACCAGGCGTGTGATGCTCGGTGGAAATCTTCATGACCATGGTCACCAGCAAGTCACTGGCATAGTTTCCTAGAGAGATGGATGTCATGCACAATGCACTTCCAAAGCTTTTCAATCCATCTGGTGCTTGTGAATTGAAGAACTCCAATTGGCCAACATACATGAACACTTCAGATGCTCCAATAAGTCCATATTGTGGAACTTGCCAGAAGATGCTCAAGGAGCTTGAGTTTTTGCAATTTCTGCAGCCTCCTCTCGCATACTTGAGTCGATAGCACTCCACTATCCCAGCTGCAAGCATCGCCATTATTGCTATCACTAGACCAACACCCATCCTTTGAAGCTCAGTCAGTCCCTTAGACTTGGTCTTCTTGATTCTTCCCACGAGTGGATCTAGAACTTGCCGATATAGGAACACAAACGCTGCAACGCTCAGAATGTCGAAACTAGACATGCTGGCAGGGGGGATTTTGAAGTTTGAGATGGTAGTTTTCATTGCAGCTCCTTGCTCCACGAACAGGGATGCCATTTGTGTGAAAACCACTGAGTACAAAATGGTGCAGAGCCAGATTGGAAGTATCCTTAATATGCATTTAACTTCTTCCACTTGGGCGATGGGACAAAGGTGCCATGGGCTGTGAAGACCCTGCTTGTGCTCATCTAAATCTCTTGTTGTAATAACAGCTGCTCTATCCAAGAACCTAAAATAAAAATAAAAAAAGAACCTCAGGAACTTACTTGTTCCATTTCCAAATATAATTTAGGACCGTGATCACGCTTCAGTTACTTACTTGAATCCATGAGTATGGAGCATCTTCCTGTTTCCACCATCACAGCACTCTCCTCCATCCGTATCATACAAGTCTTCTCCATCTACTGGCATCTCTACTTTCCATTTCTTGGATGCAGCAACCATGACTTGGAAAAAGCGGAAGAGAGGGTTACCACGTGGCTTGAAGTGCCTGTACCTTGTTGTTCCTCCTAGAAACAGAACCAATGCTGCAATGGCAGAGCCTGCAGATGCCCAGAACCCAAGCGCCCACATTCCTTCATCTTCAAAGTACCCCAATATGGTGTTGGAGAACAGAGAACCAAGGTTCAAAGCTAGGTAGAAGTAGCTAAAAAATGCTACTTTTGAGTACCCTTCCTTAGGGTCCTCTTCGTCGAACTGATCAGCCCCAAATGTGGCTATGTTAGGTTGATAGCCTCCATTCCCAAGAGCTACTAGGTAGATGGAGAGGTAAAATAACCCCACTTCCAAGTTGGAATGCGATCCACATATAGTCAGTTCATCTCCACATCCTTTTGGTCTAATCAAGAAAAGGTACGAGGACAATGATAATGATATCAAACCCTGCAATTGGAAGCATACAAGAAGCAATGAGCTGTATCATACACGAAGCAATTTTCTTTTGTCTTTATGACTAATATGAAGTTTCGCTTTCATGCATTAATAGAAGAAAGCTTGAGACGTCCGGTAACATACAATGACGAAGATGCCCTGGAAAATGGCACAGGTTTTGTATCTGCCCCAGTAGGAATCGCTAAGGAAAGCACCTACAAGTGAGAATATGTAGACAGTTCCAGTCCATTTGCTAACATTGTTTGCAGCATCAGCATTGTTTTGTTGTAATACTCTTGTCAGGAACAGAACTAAGTTCACTCCAACCCCAAAGAATGCTAGAGTTGCCAGACCTTGGTTCACTGGTTGATTCACAGAAGCACAAAAAACATGGTCAATTAGATGTTATGTTTTCTACGAAAACAATAAACCAAGGGGCATCAGGTTCCCATTCTTTTGGATCAGCATTTATTTTAGAATTTGATTTAGGGAACTACAGGATCATTATACTTGCATCACTGATAAGAACATATCAAGTTTCTACCAAAGCATTTCATGGAGTAATGATGTAACTTGCAGAGTTTGGTTTGTCGTCAGT
>JAOQMQ010000005.1:12097928-12117720 GCA_027563845.1 Erythroxylum subrotundum | reverse complement strand
GCATTAAAGAAAAGTAGAACAACATTTGATGACTTCAACCTAACTACTAACAAGAAGCGGTAAAGAAAAGGATGTCCCTTTCCAATCAGATAAACGATATGGATACTGTTTCACGTGCAGGCCTGTTGCTAAATTCAATACAATCGGTCAGTTTCTGCATTAGCCTACGATTAACAATCATCTTTTCTTTTTCATGTTTCAGTCGACCATATATATAGCAACTTGATGACAAGCGTTATATGAAACTCCTTTCAAGAAAGAGAGATGTCAAAGATACCAAGAAAATGAGCGCTTGTGAGCTGCGAGCAAGGAGTTATCAAAATCAGTGTCAATACACCACAGAAGATATCATATTCATAACAATTTGGCATGATTGATTATATTGAGGGTGACAAGATCTCACAAATAAGACAATTATTAAACGTGTAACTCGAGGTTTAAATTTGGACAAGCTTTTAGAATTATTCATAATAGAAGTCTCGTCAAGTTAGATTTAACCAGATGATCATTCTAGTTTGCTAATTAATTTTTACGTTATCCTATTGCTTTTCCATAAAAATTACAACTATTTATGTTCATGTGCTGATATAGTGAAAAGTAGACAGGCACCAATCTCATAACCTAAATGATCTTGCCTCAAACATCCAAAATGGGAACATTACTAGCTTTGTGAAAAATCCTGAAGTTTTCCATAAAGACTAAAGGACAAATTGCAAGCAACGGCAAACAAACTAGGAAATTTGGAAGCAGCATTGAAGTCAAAATTAACACGGTAGAACACATAGTAATCCAGGTTTTTGAAGAAAAGACACGTGGGAAAAACCCACAACATGCAAGTAAAGACACATTATATTACTTGTCAGGGACGTCTTACTCCTAATGCACCCAACCAGACCCAGTAACAGGAACTAAGGCCTATGGAGTCCCCACTCCCCACCCCAACAAAACCCTCTTCGACTCTGTCTCTCTCTCTTTATGAGTTGAGTTAGGCTATTGTCTTAGCTGGTTTTAACAGCTCAGCATGTAACAAGGAAGCTTCAACACTTGTTTAGTTTACAACTTCACTGATCAGTGTTACACGTTATATCAAAGCTCTTGTCCTCTTCCTCAGGAGCATTGACAAAAAGAGAGAAGGTCCTCCTCTTATCATCATAACCCATCTTCCTTTTCCCTACTGTAAAAACTTCCTCAGTTACGATGTTGATATCTGCGTTTTGTAAGTGTGCATATATTCTAAAGTGCGTTGAAACTAAGAAATTAAACAAAAAAAGATAGAGAGAGAATTATTCGAGAGCCTTTACCAAGGGCTAGTGTATCTCCTGAATTCACAATTCTATGCTTTTCGCAATATCATAATTGTTTAATCAAACACCAAGAACACAAGATAGAGAACATGCAAACAATAGTTCTCATGTATTGGGAATCAGAGCTCACAGAGTATGATAGTTCCAGCTATCCAGTTTCCAGATTTTGCTCTGACAGCAGGGCCACCTTGCCAATCAACAGTTCCATCAAGAGTATATTCTTCTTTCTCCTCTTTCAAGTTAACCTGAAAGTTAGGATTTTTTGTTTATAGGAATTACTTTTTAACAATCCAGTAAAGAAGCATCACGATCATATGAAACTGAAAAAACAAAACATTTCTTCACTAGTTAATTTAGTGCTCTTATATCATAAAAGTCTTCTTTTCTTTTCTTTTTTTTTTTTCTCTTTTCAACTTTCGTTGATTCCACAATGTACATAGGAAACAGGAAGAGAAGGAGGCTCCAATCAACCTCCCATGCTTATACCAGTCAGTCCATGATCAATCAGATGTTTCCAAGGAAGTGAACAATTTAATCATCCAAAAACAAGTAACTGGTCGCTGTTTTGTTGATTTTGTTAGTCTGAATGCATCTTTTTATGATGAGCAAAATAACTACATGAGGTGGCACGACTTCACCTGGGGTAGATAGAGAAAAAGAATAAATGAAGATGTATAGTTAGAGTGGTAGATAGAAGATTTTACCAACCTCATTGGACACTTCCAAACAAGCCATTGATGAACTTGGTATAGGACAAAGAGCTCTCTCTTGTAATGCAAAAAAAACACAAGAGAAGGAAGTTGGTACATGAACTAGAGAAGGGAGGAGGGCATAAATAGAGGATGGAAGCATGATATGGACGATGGAGATTCGGACTTTTGTATTTGGTGGTGATGTAATATTTTCATTTCATTTTAGCCTTCTCTCCTGCTGTGTCAGTTTGTGGTTTATTTTGTTTCACTCTCTGTGTTGTCTGTCATAGTCAAGTTCTAATGGGGTATCCAAAATGTCTTTCGTTTGATTGGTTTGATATTGACATGCTCGAGTCAATGAAGTCAAAAACTTTAACTCGAATTCTGTATTCACAATTCTCTCAAGTACTCACTACTAATTAAAGCAATTGTTAGGTAACCACTCCCATTTTCAATCTCCTCCCTTACTGAGACACAATTATCAACTACTATGCTATGTGTTCCTTCACCCTCATCATCCCCTTATACTTTATTTTATGTCTTATTTGCATCTAAACTCTCCACTTCTTCATTTATTCGTCAAAGAGAAGAACCTTACTGTTGTATTATTGTCAAGGATATGATGTCAATTCATTTTTCCCATATTCACTGTGCCACAAAATTTCTTTCTTCAGTGGGAATCTGTACCATCACTACCGTTTCACATTATTTTAACACTACTTTTTAAATCTAAATGCATGTTCAAGATAATTCACCTCTTTCACATTTAATGCTTCAACTTGCTAGGAAATTCTCACCAGCAGTCCTAACTATTCTGTCTTCTACACTGAAGAGCAAAATATTTCATATATATTTAAAACTTGTTTTGTTAGAACAATAAAAAAGCTTGCTGAAACCATATTATGATTTAAGAGATAACAAATATAATTCATGAAAGAAAATAATTTACCTAATATTTGGATTAAGTACCTCTTCTTCGCGAGTTTCATCAGTGATTATTCAACTTTTATTGACTAGTTCTTAATGAGAACGAGAGTGTCATGTTATTCATACCCTAGCAATTTCAACATTTTGTAATACTCGAGTATCTATGCAAGAGATTTTATTATCCTTGCTATTAACTTAGATATTCATCAAAATTCTACCTGGACATGAAAACGATAAATAGTCCACATAGATCGATGCATGAAATGAAATATTTTGCTTCTGCTTCTGCTTCTGCTTCTGCTTCTAAAATAGCATTTCTATATTGACATTGAAAAGGCAAACAAGGTTTAGGACACTTTTGCACGAGTATCTTTGGGGTGTACGTGGTAGCACCAGGAAGCATCTTTTCCCTACTCATCCTTTCACATTTTCTTCAGTATCCTGGAGCATCTGCACTGATATCGTATGACGGAAAGCGTGTTATTATTTAATAAAAAAGCTTTCATTAAAAAAAAAAAAAAAAAAACCTTGTTATATCTTTATATATGTAACAATTTATCCAGAATGCTTTGAAGGATAAAATTTTATATTCTATTTTTATACTTTCAAAACATTTATATTGGAATGTCAGTTCATACTTTAAAAAGTGTTTTCTTTAAATTAAAATTAAAATTGAATATTTATTTTTAATTTTATTCTTGAGATTTTTATTATTAAATTCTTAATATTTTATAAAATTATTTAAAATACAAAAGTTTAAAAGTAAAGTTTTCTCAAAAAAAATCAATAGATCTTAAGATTTTACCTTTTATAAATTGGCCATTAATATTAATATATGTTTATAAAACAATTTTTTGTAAGTAAAATTTAGTAAAGAAATTAAAATTAATAGATGATAAAGATAATGGCTTATTCATAAAAAAGAAAAATGAAAAAGAGTTTAAATTTTAAAACTTTTTTCATACTTACTTTTAAATAAATATATGAAATAAAAAATTTATTGAAATATTAATAAAACAATTTGTAAACTTTTGTGTCTGAAAATAAAAAATTAATATTTTTTATTCACTATTATAAGATATATCCTAAATGTGAATGGTGTGATTAATTAAATTTCAAAACAAAAAAAAATATACGAAGTACTTTAGTCTTTAGTAGCTGTATAATTATGTTATCTTGTTTTTTTACATAGTAATGCAAAAACAACATGATAAATTTATGTCCTTTAATGTTTTTTTTAAACCTTAAGCATACAATTTAATGTGACTTCTTTTAAATTTTGTCCTACTTTATATAATTTTAGGGTACCCAAGTATCCTATAATTAATTAATAAAATTATGTCTAACAGATTTTTATGGTCTTTTAAATTATCACCAAGAGACTTCCGGTCTAAACTTTTATGGCAAGAAGACTAATGTCATTTTCTTTAAGTGGGGTTGAGATTAAATCACATTTATTATTTACTTTAATTAAATTAAATAATAGCATTTAGATGATATTTTATAACTGGAGATATTTTTAAGTTTCTTAATCTTAATGATATTAGAATATAACAACCAAGATATTATAATATAAATTAAGCATAAATGCTTCAAAGTACACCTAATAAAATACTTAATTTTATAATTTTTTTTACATTACTTACTTTCTATATTGATTAGCCTAGGTTGTAATTATACAATTATTAAAATTAAAACAATTCAGAAGATTAATCGTAAAAGGCACTTATACAACAAATTAGACATTTGATTTAGTGTATATGAGTAGCTTTTGATTTTTTTTAGTTATTTTTTTTTTATAATGTGAAAATTTTTATAAAATCTTAAATATACTTTCTTAAAGTTTAGTGACAAAGAGAATAATTGATTATTAGATATTATCTTTATTTTCTATCTAATCCTATTTTATATATTTAGTTATATAACAACAATATATGTATAAAAGTTATATATATGTCTTTTATTTTTAACAATGACAATTATACTTGACTTATTAAACATATATTTTCGCAAGATGTGTAGCCTATGTTTAAACTATTCTATCTCAAAGTATCTATAAACATCTAGCAAAAAAAATTTCATGTGCACTATCAAAATATATAAAAAAAAAACAATACAATTAGTTTAGTCATTAACAACACAAATACTAACAACATAAACAATATAGAATTTACCTCCACATTAATAAATTTAATGGTAGACAATAATTCTCCTACTTTACTATTTACTCAAATTATCAAATTTTTAATTACCCTTTTGGTTCAACTAATTATTTTGTATGGCAAAATCTTCACTCACCTGCTATATCTCCCTTATCCATAACCCATAACCTCTTTTAAAGCCTGAGGTCTCATTCACTATTTTCTTTGGCATCAAAGTTATAAACACACTTAATAGCCTTTTACTAACCTAAACCTAATATACTAAGGAACTTTATTACACATGCCTTAACAACTCCACACCTTTAACACACTCATAACTTCATTCTCTCTTTAAAATCATAGCCATCATCATGCTGCTTTTCAATGCCTTTGCCTTACTCGCCTTAATATCCAATTCACAATAAATTAAGTCTCTTGACTTTTATATTACCTTATCGATATTTATTGGGCTGTGAATAAACAGATTCTACGATATCTTAGATCCACTCTCTCCTTTGGCACTCACTTAACCAGGGGCATCTCACTTATAATATAGTCCTACTATGAAACTGACTAGATTGATTGTCCTAATGATCATCTATTTGTTTACTGTTATTGTATCTTCCTTGATCATAATATTATTTCTTGAAGTACCAAAAAACAACTAACTTTTATCAAGTTTAGCGCCAAAGCATGAATATTAATCTTATTGCTATTAAAATATGTCAGATTACTTTTCTTTTTTGTGAAATAGGTTTGTCTTACATCAAACATATTCCATGGTACGATAATCTTCGTGCTACTTTTCTTACTACATATGTAGTTTTTCATGCTCACACAAAACACAGTGAAATTGATATTCATTTTATTCTAGACTTGATCAATAAAGAGACTCTCTTCACCAAGTATATTTCTTCTGATTAAATTGTTGAAATCATGACTAAAACTTTAATTTCATTTACCTTTTATCGACATGAAAGCAAACTCACTATTTCAAGGAGCTAATTACAAATGAAGATTTTCACAAAATCCTAACTATACTTGCTTATATACTAGTGATAAAGATAGTAATAGATTATTAAATATTTTTATATATTACATATTATAAAGATAGTTTTCATCTTATCCCATCTTTTGTATCTTAATGATAGCATGTCGCTAGCTATCAAATAATAAATTCCTAACTACCAAACTATGCAGTAAATGGTGAGCTAGAGTCGAACCATAGAGAGTTAGTATGTAAATGCTATTTCAAATATTTGTAAACAAAAGAAAACAAAACACCCTGAAATGATGAGAACGAAACAGCTAAGATGTAATGAACATAAACAAAAAGACAAACACAAAGCAAATTTAGAAAAGACTAATAACAATGGTAAAGAAGTGAGTTTGAGATATCTTCGAAATTCTGGGATGTTCATTGATCCTTGAAACTAAATAAAAGATACTCTCATGATGGTATTAGCTTATGGACTCGATTAAGCTCTCGAACCCCTAATTTCTTTAAAATAGACAAAACTAATAAGCTCTAGAAATGCCCCAATCTCCACTATAACCTAAGATAGGCTCTCTAAGTTCAATAGCGAAGATACATTAGTTACTAAGAAACAACTAACTTAGGCCACCCACTCATATCACACACTCAACCCTAGCCTTCGGATTGGAAAGTTACCTAAAGAGTGATCAAACCTAGACCTACAAGCTTTCAAGACAAGTTCAACTCCATTCTCACAATTTCCATCCCTTCATCCTTATAATATTTCCAAACCCCTAAGTAGTCTAGCCACACATGTTCATATTAAGCAAAATACACATTAAATGAACAAAACTCATACTTTAATTAAATAAAACCAAGGCTGAAAATTGTAAACAAATTAATAAAAACCAAAATTCAACACTAACTTAATAGAAATCAAAACTCTTTATGCTAACAAATAACTAATCCTAACCCAAATTACAAAATCTAAACTAATTGCATCAAAATAAAAATTTCAGCACTCATAATTTGCACAAAACCCAAATCAATTGACCATGAACCTAAGAACATGCATAAATCCTAACTATTAAGCACAAATTAATCAAAAGCATCACAAATAAGCAAAAACCATATCATAAACTGTTAAACATTCAAATACCCAATAAATTCAAACCTAAAAAAGCAAATAAATAATCTCAAACAACCAAGATTAAAGCTAAAAAATTGAAGGAGTAAACATCCATTGATATAACATAATGATTCCTTACAAAATCCATAAATTTCAATTATAAAATCCATCAAATATTCATTCTAAATATTTTAGAACATGTAAAACTATGATTAGCACTAAGAAAGCTTTAAACTAATGGAATGAATATTAATTGATTCAGACATATGAAAATAAAACATTGAAACTGAAAGAAAATAGCTAAGCTTATGGAAAGTAACGAATGAACAAAAGACTATAGCTAAAAAGTAAAGAAAGTGTTGAAGCTGTCACAATAATTTCTCCACTTCCCCTTCTCTCTTCTATGAGTTTTCCCAAAAGTGCCAGAATAGAGAGAGAGCTTTTAGGTCATTTCTCTTTCTTTATATAGTATTTTTCATTTAGGGTAAACCCTAAAATTTTCCCGTGCCTAAAAAGCCCCTCGAAAACTCGAATTCGGAAGCGACCCCGCATCTGTTTGTGGCTTCTAAGGCCATGATTGTAGGCCTGTGTTTTGATACGGACTTCCTCTGAAACTCCTCCGAATGCCCTGAAATATTAACAAACTCGTCAGAGCATCTTATATTGACAAACTTTGTCAAACTTCTTCCTTTTAGCATATATTTGTGTTTAATCCTTTAATTTGTATGTAAAAACAAATTAAGTAGTTAAACACAAAAATAGGATTGAAAAGACATTGAAATACATAAGAAAATATAATATAATTCAATCATATTACTTAACTATATATCCACGTATATATAAAAGTTATATGCCTTTCATATTTTTTATCAATAGGAATTACATGTTTTTCTTATTACATATATACTCATTCATCTTCTTTGTAATTATTTATGTATGTAATTATATTTTCATTTTATTTTGAGTATTATTTTTAATTTATTTTTACCCATACCTTTTGTTTTTTATATTTACTTGACCCTAAATTAATTTAGGAGTTCTTTTAAAAGTTGAGTAGTGATTTACAAACTTTCATTAATGTTATAAAATTGTTAAATACGATTATCATTAATCTCAGAATTGATACTATTTTGTGATTGATTATGTATTACATATTAATATTAGATTTATAAAACAAGAAATGAAGAAAGCTATTTAGATGATAGATTGTTCTGATGATTATATTTAACCATATGCTTTAGATTAATATTGAATAAAGTGGGGTAGAGAAATGTTAAAAATCTTATCCTTTACCATCGTGTTAACGTTGCTAGAGTATTTTACCATATGAGATTGACGGGTCAACATGACTTGGATTTTGGTATGCTCTGATAACATAGTCTACGCCATGTCAAATCGGTGGCCCTTCAATGTCGGTTGTCTTGTTTCTGAATTGCTCTCGTGTTTTTTAATCGTAATTGAGTAGTAGCAGGTCGACACTTCATACAATTTTTGGTTAAGAAACTGACAAATTTGTATTTTTGGTAGTCTTGAAAAGGTCGTTACTCGTTAATCAATCTGCAAAGAACTTAAACACAAAAATCAGGGAAGGAATATATTGTGATGGACGATTATCAATATGTAAATAGTAATTAGTGACCGTGTTAATTTGGTATACATATATTTATATCTAAAATTTTAAAAGTTATCTATCTCAAATTAAAATTTGCAAATGCCCTATAACACACACACATAAATGTTCTTTTCTTTTACTACTGGGCAGTTGGCACGTAATAATTTAATCATAGAACAGTTTTAAGACCTAAAATCAAATTCCTTGGGGTTCCAATATGAAATCGAACTCTCTCATATCTCAAATCAACCAATAGGATTTCTTTATTGTTAGCGGACAAAAAGCCCTACTCCAAGCATATTAGTACTAACAACGATGATTGGTAATGTAATATATATACGCATTTTTAACCTTATTCAAAAATCAGATAATATTTAATCTAAATCAGTATAAAATAAAATCTAATTTATCACAATAATATCTCTAAACTAATTCTCAAAATCAAGAATTTGCAAACCTAAAGAATTTTTCAACAACTATCTTTGTTTTTAATTCAACAAAACCAATTTAAGGACAAGGGCGAGTAAATGAATTTCACCAAACAAATATGTGATATAAAAGTCGAGTTTTTTGCAAGAAAGTTGACGACTTACATTAATAAGGATTACAACTGTTAGTCATAATCTGACATGAACAGCACCTTTTCTTTCATTTTTTTCCTGGCCAGATCAAGCACTAAAAGGGAAAAGAAACAAGAACCTAAAGAAAAGGCAAGCCTATCTCCAAATGTTTCTTCGTTTTGGTGGAACACCGAGGCATTTACACAACTAAATGACAAGAGCTAAGTTGTGATGTTGGTCACAGAGCAAGTCATTGTAAACAAGATTTGGGCCTGCCTACTCTGTGATATAACCATATTTTCATCTCTCAAATGGAATAATAAGCCAATAAATACATTCTAATGACAGGAAAAGGTGAATTGATTGGTGAAACTTTGCGTCAAAAATCGGATCCTTCATTTCACTCTCTTAAATATGAGATGCGATTGCTCCTATTTCTGTCTGCCTAATGACTTATCCACCATGTGGTTGAATGGGATTTTCTTACGCATGCATTCACTATCGGTGCATTTTTCTTCCCAAGTCCTAAAGTGGTGTTTAGTTTAAGAATGAAAATAAGTCGTGTTATCTGCCCCAGTGGCTACTTCTCCTTTCAATTTATTAACTTCTGTTCAGAGGTCCTCATCAACAATGTCAGACTCCACTTTGCGTCAACATCCATACCAAATTAAACCTGGTGCAATAGGGTTTTTGGTGATTCTCAACCAATTTATGGAGGCAGACAGCGCCTGCTTTTGATCAACGATCAATGTTAACAAGCACACTTCTACAATTTGGGTGGAAGCAATTCCTTTTATTTTTCTTCATATGTTACCTTACATGATGGATTTTGGTATTTGTATGCTTTTACCATAAGCATATCTCGATTTTAAACCAACAGCTTTCTTCTTTCAGAATTATTTAATTATCATTCGATCCATCGGAACTAATTCCTCGCCAACTATTTATCACTTCCTGTCATGGAGGGCATATATAGTTGAACTCTACTGATTATATCCATGGTGATAAATTATGACACCATTGTAAAAGTATCATATCACTCGTATACTAAAGGACTTGATAGTGGTTATAATAGCAGACAGCGACCTCCATTGTTGGCAACTCTCTCGCAAGTGCATGAATTCTAGCCACTAAAATTAAATGGGGCCTAACCCCATGAATTAATTCTTACGTGTATTCCTTATGAATCTAGCACCACATTTTGAGTCTTCAACTGATGAAGTTCATCTACAAGAATATTAACTATTATTTAATTACTAAAATTAACGTAAGTCCAAAAGAAAATATGAGGTCGACCGTGTTCTCCCACGTGTAAAGAAATTTTGATCTTGTGCACTAATCGGCGCATGCTCTTATTAGGTTAGCAAAGTACACTTTGGCATTCACCGTGGACAATCAAACCAACATCATGCTTCATGAGCGTACACTATTTAATATATGATGCAATACTATTGTGATTAATAATTAAAAAATATTCTCGTACCTTCTAATGGAAGACAAGGACCTGAATGACTTTAGCCACTTTAAATTTAGAGAACCACGTTATAGTTGTACATTAATTGCCAGTGAGCCATCTTTTCGTTAGGTCATCCCACAAAGTAACAAACAATTATCAGCTTCCTCTGATAAACAAATATATATAGATAGCCGATTTGGCTTTTCTAGGATTCTAAAAGCCGAACTCATTCATGGCTGAATATAGTAGAAAACAGGTAAATGCAAAAACTTGTTATTTAGATGAGAAAAAAAAAAGAAAAAAGAAAAAAGAAGACTTAAATAGTTGCTTTCCTTCCAACATAATGAGCTTGCTTGGCATCTGGACCAGATGAAACAAATATTTCGTAGCTGCAAATCAGCTTTCGTTATGTCTGTAGAAAAGCAAAGCAGACGTCATTTGATAATAACATGAATTTAGGTCTTGATTGTACCATTTTCGATTATTATATGATCGTGTGGTTGTTGACCCAGATTTTATTTTTAGTCAACAAGATCTCACATCTGGCCAGGAATCGGACACTAGTTAAAATGTTATAAACGGTACATCGATCCACAGTTATCAAATGATACGCGTATTGTATTGTATGGTTACCTCGTATGAATCATTCATGGCCAGAAATTTTACTCGTCAACACCTATGCCAGTGCCAGGCCTCCTGATTCCAGAGGTAGATCAGAAGGCTAGCTTCAACAATCATTTCTCGTTTAATGAATTGCTCTGGTGTACGTCTGTGTCATGTAGTAAGGACAAAATTATGAATTAAGTTTGCAGTTTGATGATTGTTTAGGAAGGAAAGAACTAAAGAGATTAAATTGATCCTCCATATCTTAAATGTGTTTGAACAAGGTAATCTATAAATTTATGTCAGCTAAACTTCTTTTTTTGTCCTTGTTTTTTGACAAAACGAAACTAGTTTCCTATGAATACTTGTTTATGGTATAATATAAATCTTCCTAGTGCCAAATTGTGGAATTAGTGGAGTTTGAGAATGACCCTATGTAATGGTAGTATCGCTCATAACAATGCCAAAACTATAACAAAAAGAAAGCAATGTAGGCAAAACTTTCACATTTTTTAAAACTCTATGTGGTACAAGCAAGCAGTGTGATGAGAATTTTAAAACGAACAGGGATGTTGCTTTTTTTTTCATAAATGTTGCGACTGTTATTAATCTTGGTGTATCCAAAAGAGAGCCCTTTTGTTCCTCTTGTTTTTCCTGACTTAATATAGAAATTAGGTACATGCTCTATATATACAATAATTATACTTTATTTTCCTATTGGACTGTCGATGATAACACATTGAACATTACTTATTTTGCATTTGCCTGCTTCCTTTATTTAAGAAGTAAAGTAAGACAGAAACTAAGAAGTTTAATCTGGCAGCTAAAGATGAATGTAATTAGCACAAAAAGGGTAACAACAAGAAAAAAGGAAAGTTTTGTTTTAAATTTCCCCAATTGGGTGTGTACTTGTCACACTAATACGGCTTAAAACATTACCATTCGGCTGTTCTTTAGGTATATGGAAAATCAAGTTTTGGTGGAACAACTTTCTCCAATAGAATAACATTATAATGTATATATTAGAAATAATCAAATTTTAAATCAATATCTAAGCTTTTAAAATTTTCAATTGAATGATTAACTTTTTAAAACCTTAATGATTTAGTTCAAAACATTAGTTTTTGCTACATCTACATAATATTTAGTAGACATTTCACTTCATTTAAAATAACATTTTGATCTGATTTATATAAGTTTTAATAGATTAATCACTAAATTGAAAACCTTAAAATTAGACATTAAATTAAAAAAATCTTAAAAGGCTACACTTTTAAATATGTTATCTCTATATATTAAATTTTAATTTTAGGAAGCTGAGGAATTAGCCTTCTAATTATTGACAATCCTTTATTTTTTTTAATAATTTATATCCACTACTTTTCAAGTAAATGGCTAGGTACAATTTTTTTTTTCAAATAAGCCAGTTTACAATTAAACTAATTTTATTTTATAAACATTGAATTGTGTAATGAAAAAGTCAGCACTGATCAAGTAAAATTCTTTCACCTTTAATTCATGTACTAAAACTCTTTTTCTAAAAATTGGAGTGTCGTTTAAGAATAGGCCGACCAACTCTCATTTATATAGTTAAAAAAAAAAATTTGCAATATTTTTCTATATTATACTAAAAATATTCTTTCATTCTGTATTTTTACTAAGATTTGATTATAATATTTTCTTTAAACATTCAACGGCCTTATGATTTATGACCATCACAAAGATCAAATAAAACTAGTGATCACCATAACTAATATAAAGACTATTCACCATTGAATTAATCAGATGTGCTCTTCCAATAATTTAAATTTTTTTATTACATTAACAAAAAATTCTTCTTTGGATCTTAATAGGGATGCCTAAGTAAGTAATGGGAGGTTTAGGAGCTTTCAAACTAAAAATGACAGTGAGGCAATTGGAAATGTTGTGAGCACTAAAAGATATGATAATTTGGCTCTTGATCTTATTAATGGAGAAACTTGAAAATTCTTTAAAAAAGTTTAATATTGATATAAAGATAATAACAAAACAAAGGCTTTGGAGGAAAGAATGAGACCGTCAACAAATGACAAGCCATAATCCTCAACTTCTTACATTTATAATGAAATTTGAATTTTTTTTCTCTTAGGTAATGACATGTTTGATAAGTTAGGTTAGGACTTCAATGATTAAGGTAAAAAATTAATGAGAAAGAAAGGTCTCATTGTCTTAGTCCTCTAGTATCCTTAATAAGATTAGTAGGCTCCCTATTAACTAAAATGCTAAAGGAAACAATAGATATAAATTACTCAATCTAATTCACAAACAAAGTTAGGAAGTCAAATGTCTTTAAGTTGTTTTGAATGAACCTCCATTCTATTGAATAAAATGCCTTATGAAAGTGAATTTTAATATCAAAATCCTCGATGGTACGCTTTCTCTTATAATTCTTAAAAAGATCTAGAGAAAGTATAATATTATCATCAATATACCTTCCTTAAACGAATGCTCATTGAGATGAATCTATGTATTGAATGAGAACTTACTCAAGTCGTTCAACAATGAACTTAGATATAATCTTCTAAATTGTATTACAACAAGAGATAAGCTTATTTTCCTTAAGAGTCTTCGGCAGTGTACCTTAGGAATTGGACAAGCAGACATCTTATTGATCTCCTTCAACATTTTTTCTATATTATATTCTTGTTGTTAGACAATGTTCTTTAAAATAAAAATGCCTTTATTCCATCAAGTCCTGACGTTTTATCTGGATTGAGATAAAATATGGCTCGCTCAACATCATTTACATTAAATGGACTAATTAACATGCTAGCTTCGTAAGAGGAAATGTTATCTTTAATGAATGACTGAAGTGTTTAGATAGAGGAAAACTATTATTGGTGGAACCATAAGCATCGGAGAAGTAAGTAAAAGATTTTTAATATATATTAGCTTATGGAGCCATTATCTAATATTGAGAGACGCAATCCAATTAGTATTCCTTCTAGACAACACATAATTATGAAAGGAACTTACATTTCTATCACCATATTTAAGCCACTAAATATTGGATCTTTGTTCTAATAGAGAGTAATGCAGATCAAAAGCTTGGTTATAGTTGTTTAGAGCAACTTTCTCCTTATCTTGTAGCACCATATTATTAGGGTTTATGTATAGGAGGGAATGTAACTTATTTAACACCTCTCTAATTGTAGATATAACTTTAAGTGTGTTAATAAATTTTCTCTTATTAAGTCCTTTATGCTCTTGCTTCACATGTTGAAGTTTTCTCATAAAAACATACATCTTGTTCCGCTAGAATTTGCAGTTATCCCTTTGATAATAGTCTTATCAAATCCCTCTATACTTGTTTAAGTAGGTGTTGAATTTAAAAGAATAATGTACTCTTTGTTTGTTGCTTATATTTTATGCCAAAATTAGCTAGTGATCAAAGAATAAAAGATTTTGTACAAAAGCCTTGCTTTCACGAAATTTTGAAATCCATTGAGAATTGATTAAGTCTCTATCTAAAATTTTCCTCATGAACCATTTTTTCTTTTACTTAGTACTCCAAGTGAAAATTTTCCCTCTCTTTTGAGGTATAGTACTCAATCTGACTGGCATATATCATTATCTAAATCCTTTGTGTAATTCCTAGGACTTGTATTTCCTTCAGCTTCTGAATGATAAATTACACTATTAAAGTCTCTAAGGATTATGCAAAAGGAACTTATAGTAGAGCCAATATCTTTTAAGCAGTTCCATAAGGAAGCTCTTCGAAAGACAAGATTATAAGCATAAATGTAACTGATCCAGAAGAAGCAATTCTTTTGCTTCATTTTAACAAAAAAGTGAATTAGTTAATCATAAATAATAGTATGAAAGACCTCCAATTGATCTAGATCATATGATATTTTCAATATACCATAGTGGTAACATTGATGATTTGTAATAACCTATCAATGATTCCCTAAAAAGAGGAGATGCTTACATTTGTTCTCCACTAGTTTTTAACAAACCAACTAAAAAAGGTTCAGTAAAATGAAGATAATCTAGTAAGACTTGCTATTTGGTTGAAGGGACATTAGGAAGGAGATGATAAGCTCTTCTTCTTCCTATTGGATAATTATAGAGACATAAATTGCATATTGTTATTATTGATAAGTTTCTTCTTTGGTGATGTAGATGTCATCATAAGAGCTATATCATGTTGTTCTACCCTACCCAATCACCATTTGAGGTCTTTTTGCGATGTCTTCTAAGCCATCCTTAGGTCTAAAGTTCAAGTTCTATTAAAACACATCCATAACTCCATAAAAAATGTTGAAATTTACAGTTCCTTGTATTGAGGGAATGAGATCCCTTACACTCTCTCTTTACTATAGACCACCTTCTTTAAATCATTCTTCATCAACTTTTGACAATTTCCAGTTAGGAAAGTTTTCCTTATTGACTTCCAAGCACCGTTTTCGTTGTTATGTTCTTGATTAATTCTCTTTTTAATATAGACCACCTCTTTTAAATCATTCTTCATCAACTTTTGAAAATTTCTAGTTAAGAAAATTTCCTTTCTGACTTCAAAACGCCTTTTTGGTTGTTATTTTCTTTATTAATTCTCTCTGTACTATAAACCACCTCCTTTAAAACATTCTTCATCAACTTTTGACAATTTTTAGTTAGAAAAAGTTTCCTTATTGACTTCTAAGAACCTTTCTGGTGGTTTAATTTAAGTTTCGATGAGTAAGAGATAAAAACAACATCTTAAACAGATCATCATTTCATCTAGTCTCATAAGGTATTTCATCATAAATTCTTTACTAGATTACAGCTAATACAGAGAGCTTGGTATAATTTACTCTTTTTAACCTTATTGTAGCTAATCAAGACATAAGGATTTGCCCATAAAGCCTGCTAATTAGCTTAATCCCTCTGTAATCTAATATTCTAGAGGAGTATTATGAATTTTGATCCATAAAGGGACCTATTTTCGCTTAAGTTCATAGAGCTAGATCTTTGGCTTCCATTTTTGTAAGAAAAGTGGCTTGTGATTGATATGCAAGGGTCTACTTCAATTAATTTTTTGTACTTGTAGTATAACATCAAATTTGAAGATGAAAAGATTTTTTTCATTAACAAGCACCTCATTAAGTCTAAGTTGTTTTTGTTACTACTGAGCTCATCTATTTATCTTCAAATATGGAGGTCTCTTTTTATGAATAACCCCAATAATATTGTATCTTACTTAGATACACCCTCTTTCAAGATGTGGCTTGGTTGAGAAATTGTAAACTTGCCTTTAGAAAGCTTTAGGGATCAATATTCTAGCGTAGGAGAAGGAAAGATATCTCCTAAAACTTAGTTCTAGGTTCTCTTTTCAGCATTAGCATTAGAAGGACCTGTAAGTGAGAATGGTACAGGGGCAAGAGTGGGTGGGTTAGACAAAGAGTTCAAGGAGAAGTTAGAGTAAGAGATGGAGTAGGATGGGGAAAAGCACAAGTAAAACAAAAAAAAAGGAAATCCTCATAAAAATCATACGTAATGTTCAGCATATTACTAGATGAGGTTACTAGAGAAAAGATAAGAGGTAGAAAGTTTTAGGACAGTTCACCACAAAAAGAAATAACTTTATAAAAAAAGGAGTATCTAGGCAATTGATTTTACACACTTTCCCTCAGCCACACTAAAATTCATGCTTTGAGGGACACATTTAAGACATAATTTATAACATTAGTTGGGAATGGAGAATATATTAGCTTCTGGCATGATAATTGGCTCTCAATGGAGCAACTGATCAATGTCATTGAAGTGATGACCCTCGAAAAATCAATTTCACTAAGTGCTTCAGTTGTAACAACCTTAGCTGATAAGGAAGTATTCTAGGACTCAACATTACCCAAATCTCTCATAAATGAAATTTGTCAGACTCACTTAAATATAGACGATGACAAATATATTTGGATGAATACTAGTGATGGTAAATTCTCCAGCTCAATCTGCAAAAAGTTGATTTTCAAAGATCTTTCAAAAATACCTTGGACCAAAGTAGTTTGGGCCAATTATCTCAACCCTTGGGCTGCCACCACCCTTTGGATTGCAATGAAGGGTAAGCTAAAAATATTCGATAAAATTGCTAGATACTTAGAACTTACAAACTGGTATGCAAAATGTTGAAAAACTGAGGAAAGGACTAAACATATATTCTTTAAATGCAACTATATCAAGGGAATATGGATGGAACTTCTTAGGAGGTGTCTGATTAATGAGAGGTTAAAAAGTCTAGATAGCATGAAATATTGGTACTTTAATACCAATACTAACTACTTGAACAACACTACCTACAAATGTTTCTAAGTGGTTTCATCTGCAACAATGACAACAATGTGGGATGAAAGAAACTATAGAATTTTCCACAATAAATGTCTCCTTGTGGAGCAATTTTGCAACAAATCAAACTCCAAATCAGCATACAAAAACACAAATTTCAGCATAAGCAATATTTGTCTTTCTTTTGGAATGTCTAGCTTTCTACTTTCTTAATCCTTTTGTGTAATCACTGAATGTTACTGAGATGTAGCGATCACTAGCATTGTATTTTGAATATACAGTTTTGCTACCTTTTATGGCTTAATACATTTCTTATTCTTCAAAGAAAGAAAGAAAAAACTTAAAATGAGAAGAATTTAAAGTGAAAGAACAAAGTGGGAAAGAGAAGCAAAGAGAAGGAAAAAGTTGATGAAGAAGGACCAGAAGCAAGGGTAAATGACCACAAAGTGGTAAGAGTAAAAGGAAGAAGTTCTAGACGAAAGAACTAGACAATTGAGAACAACAAACAAAGAAGAAAGTAAACCACTAATAGGGTGAAAAAGAGTGAGCAACTATGCGAAACTAAGACTAAATAATAGAGGGACAAAAACAACTAACTAAGAATATAAAAGAAGAGAAAAGAGAGTACAAAAGAAGAGAAAATAGAGTACAAAAGAAGTAATAAGCTCAGAGAAGTACTATACGAAGCATGCAGAGTATAAACTCTAAAAAAATCCACTCAAATATAGAAAATTTTTATAAAGATAAATGCAAAAATTTTAAATGGATAAGTTTTAAATAAAAAATATTTATTTGCATTATTGACATGATTTAATATTTATTATTAAACTATACAACATCATATATGAAAATTTCAATTTTCATTTATATTTATAATCTTGTATAATAACTCATATGAGATGGGCTATTAAAATAATGAGTTCTCTTCAAAATACAATTAAGTAGATGACATCTTTCTTAAATAATATTTTGTGTTAAAATTTTGTTTTATATTCAAAAAGCATTTTAGTTAATCTTGTTTGCATTCTAAATCAACTTTTTCTATTTGGATTTTACGTAGTTTGTACATCTTATTTTCGTACTTATTAGTTTCAAATTTTATTATTAAAGATATAAAAAATTTCTATAAATATAAATTTGAATTATTAATAAAATTCAAAATTATAGTAGATTTTATCATAATGTTTTTCTTAATCTTATTCCTTAGCTATTTAATGGCAATTCCAACAGTTAAGCTACAATTTAAGAGAGAATATTATTTTTATTAATTGATATAAGGTGTTATGCATGAAATATTTTTGAAGATAAAACCTTGTACGTTTGTACATTGCCGATGTTCATTTCAGAAATTGGTTTCTATATTTTAGGAAACTTTTCATCTTATTTTAGGTGATTTTGTAATTTGATTTTTCTAGATTCTAAAATGAGTATGCTCATATTTGATTGCTGTAATTATTTGTATTAAACTTATTCAAAGAAACGTACAAATTAAAATTGATACGAAAGCTATATGGTATTTATTGGGATTTCAAGTATGAGTGAGAATTTTACTTTAATTAGTAAGGGACATATAAGTATAAAGAATCCATGAGCCTAATGTTTTAAGGTTTTGGGTTAAAATATGGTGTCAATGCCCACTAGTATGTTCCCTCACTAGGCTCGTAACGAAGATTTCCCATTAAAGTGGGCTCCTAGATCCAACATTATTACATTTATATTAAACAGTTTCTAAAATGTGTTCATATTCTATGATTTTTGGATTTAGCAGTTGCCTGTTTTTGTCTCTACATTTGTTGGTTTAAGGGGGCTATTGGTTCACATAGGAGAATGGTAATAAGAATAGAAATGAATATAGTGAGGAATAGGAATGAATATATCATTATAATTATGATGGTTGGTTAAGAGGAAGGAATAATTACTATTACCATTGATAATGGTTGGTTTGTAAAACAAATTGAGAAATAAAAATTTATTATATTTTAATTAATTATATTGTATTTAATTAATTACAATATTTTAATTAATGATCAATTATAGTTTAATTAATTATATTGTAACTAATTAATTAATTAATTAATAATAATATTTT
>JAOQMQ010000005.1:12026207-12047216 GCA_027563845.1 Erythroxylum subrotundum | reverse complement strand
ATTATTATTATTTGTTAACTTTTTTACTAATACAAATCATTCGTTTTAAAATAATCAATGAATTACATCTTTCCAATATATTATACTTCAGGGACATTTTCGTCATTAATACTGTTTTTTGTTCTGTCCACTACAACCAAACACATTTTTGTCTTTGGGACGAAGACAATTTTTTTTTTCTGTCCATCGCAACCAAACACTTCATTGTCTTCAATTTTTGTTTTGTTCCGTCTTCAAATTTCTGTCTCGTTCCGTCTCTGCATATTGAAGACACTAACCAAATGCAGTAGATTGATAATATTATACAACAATTGATGCCTTCACCGATTAGAAGCATTTACACACAACAGTGTATATTAATATATATATTTAAGAGGATTGATTCTTTATAGTCAATGTTGTCCGAGATTAACTGCAATAGCAAAATATTCATTCAAGTTGGCAGATGTAACCGTTTTTACTTTTTATGTCTAAAACTTATTTTACTTTATAAGGTCATCTATTATTAATCCTTTAAATATTCTCCTAAAATTGTAAGTACTATATAACACATAAAGGAAGGTAGGGTTTTCTTTTCTTTTTTTAAAAAACATATTGGCTTATGCCCTATAATCAATCGATTGGTTGTAGTTTTTATAACATAATTATTTAAATGTATAAGTACGAGATACTAGATCTTATCTAAGTCCAATTAATACTTAGTATTAATTGTAATTCTAATCACAGTGTAGTTGAAATTAGAATTAAAATTAAATTAAATTATTAAAATATTCAAGCCATATTATAAGTATACATATGCTTTAAAGAACCTAACACTTCTTACTTACTCACATACTAGTTGTAGATTTCTCCTAATATGTTCATATTGATATCTTTATAAGCTGGACAGTTGTGTAGTTATATTATTAGTGATAAACTTATTTTAGAAATCAATTTGAGGGAAGTTATTGGAAAAGTTTCAAATTTTACAATAAAGTACAAATTTATGATTTATACTTTATTATATTTTATACATTTGTGAAGTTATAAATTAAAGTAATCATGAAATTTAGGAAATTATAAAAAAATTTATTTTTCTTTCACCACTGGGATTAGATTCTGCCCCAATTTATCAATAAGGATGGTATACTAAATTGTCTTAGATTGCACATTAGAGTTCCATTGTTTTGTCCTATCTCAAAATATTCAAATTTATTTGCCCTCTATCCTTACCCTCCAAACTTTGATTATAACGAAATTAGTCCTCAAAGTACGAGGGGATAATATTCAAATTTAGTTCTCAAAGGACGAGGAATTAAGGTTAAAGCATGTGTATATCAAATGATGTTATGAGAATTTACGTGCATTCACACAAATTTAGAGGAGGAAATTTGATCTTATATTTCTAATTTTTTAAGGTATACCCTCATGTCTTTTACCTATATAGGTTTATAATCCATAATAAGTCAATTCAAAATATCAAGAAGTGAACAAAAAAATGAATCTAATTAGTTATAAATAAGAAGATATTATATAACTGCAAAAGAATAATTAAGTCCTCGATGAGGGTTTGGAGACTTGAATCTATAAGAGTTTCAATAGTCCCGACTTAATATATAAATAAGTAAAGTGGATTTTATTTTTAAACTCATTTGAGTAAAAAAGTTAGGTATGAATAAAGATATGGTAAATTTATTAGAAGTCATAACTTAATTATGCACTTACTAAGGCTTGTTAAGAAATTATATATACATATATTTAATTTTACAGACATATTATTTTCATAATTTATGTATGATATAAATATCTATTTTTAAAATTTAATATGTAAAATTATGGTTAATTTTGTGATTTAATATCTACACTATTATTTTTAAATAAAATTTGGGTGGTAAAAACTAAAAAGTTGAGGTTATTAAAGGTCAAGTTTGATACTATCAAATATTCATAAATGATGATAACTTAATTTCTAAGTTACATTAATGACAAATAAATGTATATAAGGTTATCAAATGTAACATGAATAAAAAGAAACTAATGAAAATTGAGTCATTTATCAAAATAGAAGATAATTTCATCTTAATTACAAAATTAAGGTAGATAATTACGAATTTTAAAGTTCTCCTGCAATATTCAATGATTTTATCAAATTTGGTAAAAAGATGATTGAATTCATGTTTTTGTATTGTATAAATTAATGTAAAAGTAAATGTTGCATGAATATTAAAAATTATTTATGTGCAGTAATTGGTAAGAACGAATTTCCATCTTACAATGAATACCGAAACAGTTCATATCGTGAAGTCCATGCAAGTCAATTATTTGCCATAATTTTACCGAAACAGTTCATATCGTGAAGTCCATGCGAGTCAATTATTTGCCATAATTTTCTTCAATTAATTTCAAACCACTTCCATCCAAACTAGTAAAAGAAAGGATTGGTAAGCCTAATCTCATCATATCTCCATGAATACCATTGCCACCCCTTGGCCTTACCCACACTTTTGGTGAAGGAAAGAAAAATAGAAAAATGCAAAGGTAAAGTCTGATCTGACGTCATAAGGCCTTGAGCCCGACAAGGATTCAAAGGGCAGCTGGCCCCCACATATCAGCATTCTGTCCTGCTCGTTGACCAACTGATGATGGACCCCGCGCTTAGACTCAGACAGACTGACACCAACACATTTTCTCTATATTCAAGTTATTCTTTCCTCATCCTCTCTATCTAAGCCTAAGCTAAAGAAAATGACTATTTATAGATTCTTACCTTCTTTTTCTCCGCTAGTTGACAAAATAACTTGGCATAGACTCATCTTTCTCAATCGCGAATAACTAATTTCCAAAAGCTTTGATTACGGAGAACCTGCACATAAATGAAATTTTCGATTTTTATTTTTATATTCGAATTTATAAAATCTCGTAATTTTACCTATACGTCGTCGGTTTTTTTTGGATGCATCCCATGAGTACTCTTTGGTTCAAGAGCAATTGCAGTGATCGAATGACATATGTCTACCGCTGTCAACCATGGCCATTGATATATGCATGTACTTGCCTATCTATAGGGCCGGAATTGGAAGTCCGAAAGAAATTCATTAAGACAGACAATGATGAATCTGTTTGATTGCTACATTAATCATATGAAATATGTAAACAAGATGCAACAATAGTCAAAGTAGCTCATACAAATTACATCAAACCAAGTTTTGCTTTCTTGCTGACAACTACAGAAAAATATCAACGCGTTTTAGTTTTAATATAAGTAGTCAAGACTAGCTAGCAAGCGGAAGTCAATCAATTAATACTTCTATAAATAAATAAGTGTGACCTTAGTTATATCCATATTGCATTAAAAATAAAAACATTGAATAATATAAGTTGTTTTTTTTTCCTAAACAAGTACTGTTAAGACTTAAGAGAGAGAGAGGGTTTCGTTTCAAACGTATCGCGTGACATTACGTGCGATTTGTCGTTTAGTTCCTCAAATTCACAGCAACCAACAAACCCTTTGACTTGCAGCCAAAGTTAAAAGCAGGGACCCAGACATAATAAGAGAGAGAGAGAGTAAAGAGTGATCTCCAATTTTCCCACTTCTAGATGCCACGTCAGAAATAGTTTTCCCTCTATTACGTGAGAAAGCATTTTGCATTGTATAACATTAAATAAATTAAGAGCAGGTCTTTTTTGACTTTTAACTTAATTTACTAATAAAAAATATATAATGACTTTCTAAATAAGATATTAAAGATGTACCGCTTGCTTTGGAGTAAGTAATTTGGTTTAATAATGAAGAGCTGTGAAGTGATTAGGACAAAAGAAGAGCGAGAAGGGAATTGGTGTCCTTTTTGACTAAAACCCATGCAAAAAGACAGACAGTCCTTTTCTCCTTCTTACCCACACTTTCGATCCTGACCGTCCATTTTTTTACCCCTGTGACTCATGTGTCCTGTTGACGTGGCAATGAAAGATACCTGGACGAGAGGGTAAAATATCTAATAAATATTTTTATTTTTATTTTTTGAAAAAAAAAACTTGAGTTGTGGCTATCAGAAACATTTTTCCTATCATAGGTTTAGTGAAATTATGACGTTGGATTTATTTTCCCAAATATAATTAATTAAAACTTTTTAATATGTTTTTCGGAACCTAATTTTGGACGCTTCAAAAGCAATATCAGAGCAATCCTAAAGACAAAAAGGCACCTAAAGTGGGACGGTGTCGGTTTCCGTGAAGTTTACCAATACCACCACAACTTTAGCTTTATGCAATTATTCCCTTTTATTTTGTATTAATTGGAACTTCTCTTTTTATTTTTCGAGTTTTAATATACACAAATTAGAATTTTCTATTACGGAAAGATGATAGCATCCATAGTGGATTAGGAATAGGCTTCAACATATAGTGTATTGATCTAGATTTAAGTTACTGCATGCATGCTCTTCGGAACTTTCATAACCATTTTAATGATTAATACAAAATAGAATATTCGTTACTAAGTTTAAATATTGGTCTGTACAGATCTATTTCACTTTGTATCGGTCAGTATCACAGGTATTTGGAATACCAACCTGATTCTACTACCTTCTTCTTTTTTTCTTTTTTCTCTCATACTCTCTCTCTCTTTTTTCTTCGCTATCATCTCTTTTATTATTAATAATATAATATTTAAATTCATATATTAAATAATTGTTATATTTATCGATCAGTATCACAGGTATTTAGAATACCAACCGGATTCTACTACCTTCTTCTTTCTTTCTTTTTTCTCTCACACTCTTACTCTCTTTTTTCTTCGCTATCATCTCTTTTATTACTAATAATATAATATTTAAATTCATATATTAAATAATAGTTATATTTTCTCTACAGAGAATAATTAAAAATATGTTAAAATGAAAATTAAGAGGCCTCAAATTTTTGTATTTCTTTTTAAAATTGTCAATGTAAATATAACAATATTTTTTATTAATAACAATTACATATTAAGATAAAAATATATTTTTTATTATTGATAATTAAATATTAGTATAGAAATTATATTTTATTATTGATAATAATTATTTTTATTTGATATTTTGATGTAATTATTATTTATTATATGATAAAATTATAATATTTAAAATACTTTGTATTGTTTTTAATTTTATATTTCTATAATGATAAAATAATCTTTTTCATATTAATTGTGGTTATGATTTGTAAGTGGAATATGTGAAAATAGTATTAAGGAAAATAAATAAATTGTTGTTATTTTAAATTTCTATTATTATGATTTTTTGAGACATGTTGGTTTAAATTATATCGTACAATATTGAAGGATTATTTTACAATTTTTAAAAAATTTACGAACTATTCTATAAATTTAAAAAATTGCTCCAAATAGTGCCTGTATTGACCAGTATCAGTACAGTACCGTACCATAATTTAATTTCATACTAAGTCCAGTACGATATTTGTAACATTGCCCATAACCATAACAAATAAAAAAAAAACTTTTTATTTTACGTTTGAAGCTCAAATAATGGGAGGCAGGACCATATACAAAAACAAAACAAACAATAACGATCTAATAAAATTTTTGATAAATGTCAGGTATGGAAAGATTTAGTATACACAGTCTTACTCCTAATTAGTAGAGAGGTTGTTTCTGAATGACTCACAAATAAAAATAAAAATAAATAAATAAGTAAGAGAGTGATTAGTACTTGTTTAAAAGATTAGGTTAAATTTAAGAGAAAAATGTTAACGGACTTATAAGAATGACATGGATCTCTATAAGAAGGATCATTTGTCCCTATTTTAATATGCCAAAGTTTTTTTATTGCGAACCATTTCTTCGATAAATTTCAACATAACCATATCATTTTTTATTACCTTATCCCAATTCTTCTCATACATTCCTTTTATTCTCTTACAATCTCTAAGTATAATCTTTTCGTATCTTTTCAATGGATCCTCTGAATGTCTCCTCTTAACATGTCCAAACCACCTAAACCTTGTATCTCTTAATTTTCAATAATATTAGCTACTTTTAATTGGTCCCTTACCACTACATTTCTGACTTTATCTCTTCTAGTAAGGTTGCACGTCTAACAAAGCATTCTCATCTCCGTTACCATTAGCTTTTGACTATGCACCTGTTTAATAGGTCAATACTTCGCCACATAAAATACGATCGGCGTAATTGTTAAACGATATAATTTACTTTTAAGCTTGGGTGATATCTTCTTATCACATAAACTCTTAATGCACTTCTCCATTTAAGCCACCCTGATTTGATATGGTAGATTATGTCCTCATCAATCTCTTTATTGCTCTGGATGATAGATCATAGATATTTAAAACACTCCTTTTGTGATATTACTTCTGAGTCAATTTTTACCTCCATATCAATATCCTCCCTATGACCCAAAAATTTACATTCTGCATACTTAGTCTTAGTCTTACTCATTTTAAAGTCCTTCAGCTCTAACGCATCTCTCCACAGTTTAAGTTTGAAATTGACACTTTTTTTTGTCTTATCCGCTAAAAAAATATCAACAACAAATAACATACACTATCGCACATCCTCTTGGATATTCTTGGTGAGCTTATCTATCATTATTGCAAACAAAAAGGGGCTCAAAAAGGAGTTTTGATGTAGTCCAATATCAATAAAAAAGCTCTGTATCATTGCCTATCGTCCTTACTATAATTTTTACACATTCCTAGTAACACGTATATAGATCATAGAAACACCCTTAGCTTCTAAATACCTCTATATAATTTCCCTAGATATCCTGGCATATGCCTTTTCTAAATCAATAAAAACTATATGTAGATTACACTGTCTTTTCTTGTAACATTCTATTACTCTTATAAGAAGATGTAAAGTTTTTGTCGTGGACCTTTTTAGCATGAAGTCAAACTGATTTTTTGAAATAGAAACTCCCAGGACCACAACACTTACAGTTAAAAGGAAAGCAAATACATTCAATGTAAACTATCCTCAATTGTCTTCAACAATTTTAATTTGCACCCACTTCTAATTTCATTTGTAAAGAAACTAATATATCCATTATCTTTATTCATATATACCAGCTATAATTAGCAGCCACTTAGAGTCCCATTTACCCATAATTATCGTTGAATTTGAAAAGTCCACTAAATTTGTTTTATTGGTAATTATAGTGAGGTAAAGATTTTTTAAACTTCTTTTTGAGCATTTAGTAATAGGGAAGAATATATCACGCCAAGGTAAGTAAGAAATTTAGGAGAGACAAAATATAAAACGAGAAATATTTAAGTTAAATTGATGAACATTAATAAATTATAAAATTATTTTTTAAATTTTAAACCTAAAACAGAGACATTGGTTATGAAAGGAAAATCTAGATGGTTAAACCAAAAATATTAAAATTAATTATTGGTAAGTGAGCCAAAAAAAAAACTAATTACATGAATTTAAAATTATAAAAGCTGAAAAAAATAATTAATCATGTTTATTATTTCCTTGTTAATTAATGAAATGTTGCCCATTAATCTGTTGCTAACCTGAGCATTTATCATGTATTGTTAATGTAATTATAAGTTGGATAGAAATAATTATCCACTTGAGTCTTCAAATCGACAGTAAAGTTGTTACAAGACAGACCATGTATAGTTGTGAGAATACTGTAACCTCCATATCTGTACTACTTTCCCACGTTGCTTCCAAGCTAATGCTTCTGACTGTAACAGAAACATATTCTCCAAATATCATAAACAGGTGTTTTAAAATTTTCACGACTAACTTGCCATATGGCTCACATGCATACATCCCTTTTAAATGTAATTTACAAACAACATTTCAAGTTTTCTCATATGCCTTTAGTTTAGTAGCTTCATGACTCCATATAATTTTAATTTGCATAATTCTACTTCCAGTTCCAGGTGGCTTGCCCTTGGGCTTGCATGCATATGATATAATATTATTATTAGATGTTCGAATTTGCATAAATTTTGGCCAGAAAATCAAAATCCTTTAAGCACGGGCCCACATATTGCTACGTGTCATTGTCCGTTTGAATTAAACAAAATTTACCTTAGTATTTGCTAACCGCCAGGTGTAATTAGTAATTAGTCAACCAAGACTCAACAACTTCGCCCAGACCACCTACTTTTAAAATATTTCTGAGTTACTTTTAACAAATTTAAATAACAATATCTATATATGCAGTATACTATACTCACTCTCTTTCATTTTATAAAATTCAACTCATCTCTACCGTTTCTGACTCTTCTCTTTCTCTTTTCTTTACTGCTAAGCTCTTCCCCTCTCTCCCCCCCTCCCTCTCTCTCTACTTTTTTTTTTTTTTAAATTTTTGTTTCTCTCCTTTTTTCGGCGTCCAAACAGAAGGTGGCGGAGTCAAATGTGACACATGGGAAGTGGACTCTCCTCCCTCTTCCCTTGCATCAAACCGGCGAGAAGGACTCAGCAACCACCGGAGCAACCGGACCTCATCTTCGCGGCCTCTGAGCCGTTAGACGAAACCCTAGGTCACTCCTTCTGCTACGTCCGATCCTCTAACCGCTTCCTCTCCCCAACTCCCTCCGATCGCTTCTTGTCCCCTTCTCATTCCCTCCGATTCTCCCCCTCCCGACCCATCGTTTCGGAGACCGGATTCAAGGCCATATCCGGCGCGTCGGTTAGTGCCAACTCTTTTACGCCCAGGACTGTCCTTCAGTTCGACGGTATTTACGACGATGCCACTGAGACCTCTGGCTTTGTTGCTACCAGCACGAGCAGTGCTCATAACAATAATAACAACATCGTGAATGTGAATGGGTTCGAGAGTACGGCCTCGTTCGCTGCCTTGCCGCTGCAACCGGTGCCGCGTGGCAGCGAGGGTTTCTTCCTATCCGGTCCCATCGAGCGCGGCGCATTGTCCGGCCCCCTGGAGGCGAACTCCGGCACTGCCTCTACCGCCGCCGACAACGTGCACTTTTCGGCGCCGCTAGGCGGACTCTACAAGAAGAGGAGAAAAGGCAGCATGTCGGAGATTAAGAAGGCGATATACAGGAACCTGTCGGAAAAGAAGAAGCAGCCTTGGGTGGTGCCGGTTTTGAATTTCGTCAACCGGAGAGAGAATCAGGGGTCCGGAGAGGAGAGAGAGAGCAGAGACGAGAGTAATGTGCAGTGGGCGTTGGGGAAGGCAGGAGAGGACCGAGTGCATGTGGTTGTTTCAGAGGAGCATGGATGGTTGTTTGTTGGGATTTATGATGGGTTCAACGGTCCTGATGCGCCTGAGTTCCTGATGCGCAATCTTTATAGGGCTGTGTATAATGAGCTTAAGGGTTTGTTTTGGGAGGTTGAAGAGGAGAGCAATTTTCAAAGTCAAGCCAATCCATGCGTGGAAAAGAGTGGTCAAAATATTGGTGGAAATGAATCCAATTTAGTGTCTAGGGGAAATGAAAACGGAGTGTCAACTGAGGAGAATGATGATAAAGCTGTAGCTAGAGCTAACCAATCCGTGGAAATGTGTTCTGCGAGTGATGAGAATGGTTCAGTCGTTGGAACTGAGTCTAGCTCGGTGCCTCAGGAGCGAGCTAAAAGAGTAACGTTTCAGTCAGAGGGGACAGAAAACAGGCAGAGAAGGATGTTGTGGGAGTTTCTTGCTGAGGATGATCCTGAAGATGGGCTTGATCTTTCTGGTTCTGAAAGATTTGCCTTTTCTGTTGATGATGCGATTAGTGTAGGCAATGCTGGATCTGCTGTCAGCAGAAGGTGGTTGCTGTTGTCGAAATTGAAGCAAGGATTAACCAGGCATAAGGAGAGGAAGCTGTTCCCATGGAAATTTGGATT
The DNA here is from genome assembly GCA_027563845.1 of Erythroxylum subrotundum. Classification (NCBI taxonomy): domain Eukaryota; kingdom Viridiplantae; phylum Streptophyta; class Magnoliopsida; order Malpighiales; family Erythroxylaceae; genus Erythroxylum; species Erythroxylum subrotundum. The sequence continues at coordinate 12,037,414 of JAOQMQ010000005.1, read as the reverse complement.
AGAGGGAAAAGTGGAGAAGGTGGAGGTGGATAGCAATAGAGTGGAGGAGAGAGTTTTGAAGAAGAGGAGGAAGGTGGGACCTGTGGATCATCAGTTAGTTTTGGGGGCATTGTCAAGGGCTTTAGAAGTGACTGAACTAGGATACTTGGATATGACAGATAAGGTACTTGATACAAATCCAGAGTTGGCATTGATGGGCTCATGCTTGTTGGTTGTACTAATGAGAGACGAGGATGTCTATGTGATGAATGTTGGTGATAGCAGGGCCATTGTGGCTCAATATGAGCCTCAAGGTGTTGGCTCTAGTGTGGATGATAACAGGTCGAGCATGGAGGGGATAGTTGAGTGTCCTGGTCAGGCAATGCAATTAACTGCTTTACAACTATCAACTGATCATAGCACAAGCATGGAAGAAGTAAGTCTTAAATCCTTGGGAATGCTTGATAAAAAAACTGCTCTTGAGGAGTTAGTGTTGATTGGTTTTTTTCATCTTTTTACGACAAGTTAAAATCTAACTTCTAATGGTTAATTATCTTATTGATTCTTGTTGCATGCACAGTGACCTGCCAAATTTATCTAGAAGTAGTATTTGGCCTTGCTAGCTTGGGCTGTTACTGACTAGAACCTTGTTTTGTCAAACACAGTGGTTCATATCCTGCTTCTATGCTAGAATACCTTCTTTGACAACTAATATTGAACTTCCTAAAGATACTTTTTTTATTTAAAGCTCTAGATAAGATCTAAATGTTACAGAATAGAGGTTTGAATGGAAATGACAGAGGAGAGAGTCTAGGGACTTAATGCTGGTTGTGAATTTGGAACTTACATGTAATGATTGTCTGATAGTGTCCAAAAATTATGCGTTTCTTTTTTTTTTTTGATATTCATGCAGTCTCTTTTCTTTCCCATTTTTTGAAAGCATTCGAGATGCTCTCTTATCTACTTTGCACAGTGATTATCGCTGTATTAGATTTGTATCTTTTTACTTGGGATGAATATTTTGTCCTAGATTTTATACAACTTTTGCTCTACATTGGCTTATGTTGTTAAATATGTTCAAAGAAAAGAACTGAAGGATTAGGCTTAATAAATGCTTAGTCCTTAGAGAAGGGGTCATCAGTGAATAAGAATAATTTCCTCTATAGGCATGCGTGATAGTTGGATTTGGCTGAGAATGGATAATAGAGAGGTTGTCTTTTCTCATAGTTGAATACCTCAGCCTGCAAGAAACAATTGCCTCCAGATCCTATATCACGTAGACCATCATAATTACCATCTTTATACGTCACATATGAACATTACTGATACTCTACATTTTGCCCCTCTTGACTTGTTAAGGACAAATGCATATGCCTATGAGAGAATGATATGAAATCGATGATTATCTTGCCCAGAAAAATTAAATATTCTAAGACTCTCTTACATAATCTAAGTCCCCAGACTGGAAGCATGAAGGTTTATGACATTCATTTACATCTCAATTACATAAATGATACATTGCTCTTTCGTTATGTTGGCATCGTTCTTGAAGTGTTCCCTTCTTGTCTTTGAGTCCCATGGCATCTTTTTATCTGTGGATCTGTTTCCTGCATCAGATTTGCTTATGGTATTGATGATAAGTTGAAAATTTGCAGGAAATCATAAGAATAAAGAATGAACACCCTGATGATAGCCAATGTATTGTAAATGATAGGGTGAAAGGCCGTTTAAAGGTTACTCGAGCATTTGGTGCAGGATTCCTTAAACAGGTTTTGTGTTTTAAACCTATTGCAAATGTGTTTTAAAAGAATTTGCTATCAAAATTTATTTATTTGATGTTAAAATGCTATAGGAAAAAGGAGGCATATGTTTTACGTTCTAATTTAAGACATTCTTGCTGGAGAAGCATTATTTCTTTTGTTTGTGGAATCCAATTTAAAATGTACACACTGACGTTCAAGTAATCTTCTCATCCTTGTTTCTCTTTCTGATTCAGTTTGGTCGTATTATGAAATATGCTTTGGGTATTTTCAAAAAAATCCTGTTGCATTTCTCCCTACTCTTCAGATATACACAATAATGTTCAACATATGATTAGCTAAGTATAAATGAAATGTGAAACTTTTGTTGGTTAGATTATGAGAATGGATATCTAGGTTGGTTAGATGCTATAACTGCAAATATATGGAATTGCTTTATTTCTAGGCTTGTAAATTTTGTACTGATTGTCACATGCTAGAGACAGATGTGCAGTGGTCTTAAGGTTGCGAAGAGGTAGTTTTTAGCTGAACATTGTTAGAGTTTTTCTAGCGGCAGAAAATAAGGAAGCATCCATCTGCTTTTCCACAGACAATAACTTGTGTGATGGTATGTTCGTGGTTTTGCAGGCTAAGTGGAATGATGTGCTGCTGGAGATGTTCAGGAATGAATATATTGGAACTGCTCCATACATAAGCTGCTCACCTTCTCTTTGTCACCATCAATTATGTCCAAGGGATCAGTTTTTGGTCCTTTCATCTGATGGTTTGTATCAGTATTTGACTAATCAAGAGGTGGTCTCTCATGTTGAGAGTTTCATGGAGAAATTTCCCGATGGAGACCCTGCACAGCACCTGATAAAGGAGCTTCTTTCTCGTGCAGCCAAGAAAGCTGGTAATCTTTGCTCTCTTCTTGATTTACATACACTCAGATTTTGATTGAATTTCTTGATTTACATACACTCTCAATTTCAGTAGTAGCCTAGTAGGAAGTTGTATGATGCCTACCAAATGCAGAAAATCGAATTTTAGTTACCGCTCTGGAGGCTTTTAATGCATGTTCTGATCTGTGAAAGGGAGCTATAATTTCTGAAAAAGCTAACATCAATCTTTTCTTTGCTGAACTACCATCTGATGTGTTTAACTTGTCATAATATGGTTTATTTAGTTATTGTCTGTCAGAAGTTATTTTTACACATCTCAGAATGAAGCTCAAGGGGCTTCAAACTCGTGCCCAAATTTTCTTCTGTTCTCTTGATTTCCTATTTGGTTTGAGCTATATACCTAGCGTTTGATTGTAAACATGGTTGCAACTTACCACTGGCTTCAGCTAAGATTTACAAATTCTGTTACGTCTATGTTTGATCATTTTCTTGAATTATTTAGTTGATTCTTATACTGTTGCTGTCATCTATAATTTCTGTTGCTTGTCTGAAGGGATGGATTTCCATGAATTACTGGACATCCCACAAGGTGACAGGAGAAAGTATCATGACGATGTTACTGTTATGGTGATATCGCTTGAAGGAAGAATCTGGAAGTCATCAGGAAAATACCTTTAACCACAGCAGACAATAGCTGAATTAGTGGAGCTTCCTGTTACAAGTGGAAAGCTGTTCCATTTCTGAATCACAATTTCCTGCAAGCAGCTGTTGTATTCTGTCACTGTTCCACACTTCAGGAGTCATCTTTTCTCAGGTTGAGATATCATTTAACAGGGTTAAGTCAGATGATACTGGCAGAGACTAATGCTAGTAGTTAGTCACGAATAGTTGAGTAGAAGCGAGGATAGAGAAAATGAGAGAGGTTGCGATTGGAGGGCGGGGGATTGCAGAAATCCAGAGATTGGGATATTTTTAGAAATGCTCTTTAGCAATTGAAGAAGCAAAAGAAGAAAAATGAAGTATTTGTTTCCTTTCCTTTAAACTTGTGTTTTTCCTTATTTATATATAGGTGGAGTCTCTCTCTCCCTAGATAGGTGCCTTCTTTTCTTACCTTTTCAACTTAAAAGCCAAAAGGGTGGGATAGTGTCTGTAATTTTTAGTGGGGGTATACTGAACTTTGGCATTTCCTGGTCAAAGATGAGCTCTTGTAATTTTGAAGGTGGATTTCCACCAATGCGATCTAAAGTAATTTTCATTTTGCAATTCTTGCAACTTTGCTTTCGCCTATTTAAGCCAGTAGTTTGATTGTACAAGTTAGTTATTGCAGAATTTGACAATAAACCATTACTGACACCAAAACTTCATTTGCCTTTTGTTATCACGTTGAAAAACAAGAACCACATGTCCCCTTTTACTTGCTAGCAAAACTATCAAGAGACTTTCCTAAGCAAAATGGACACACAAGAGAACTAATTGTCTGCATATTAAAATAAGACTACAAGTTACAAAGTGCTTCAATGAGACTGGGTAAAGCATTCTGTTTCAGAGCAAAAAAGAAAATCTCAATACTGGAGAAGCAAAACACAAGTTAATTCTTATAAGTTGAACAAAGAAAATGCTCTTTATAGATCAACAGCACAAGGTTGTGTAATTATTTTCTCTTCATTTTCATGGTGATACAGCAGATGGAATCCTCGATTGTACCCAATTTACTAAATCTTCACGGTTCGCCACAAAAGAACCAGCTCTATTCTCACTGTGTCTGAAAGGTGCTGCAAGACCTTTCACATGGGAAGCAAAAGCATTGGCTAGTCCTTGAGAGAACTTGTGTGTTCCTGCACCAGTGTGAGCGGAAAATAATTCTGGCAATGCCTCGTTACGCTGAACAAATTTAGCCAAGGTTCCCAACCACTCTTCTAGTGCAGTGTGCGCTGCACCAACGGACAGTGAGCGAACATCCAGGCTCCACTCATCTGCAGTTCTGTGGTGCAAATCTGGGTATAACCCATAAAGGGTCCCCAGATACAGCAATTCATGTGCTCTTCCATGAAGATTCCTACTTCTACATATATCAATTAAGCAATTACAGAAGGGTCTTCGTGCCTCAACTACAGTGTTACTGATTACATCTCTAAACTCTGATTTAAGAGTCTCAAAGTTGGTTTGCTCTTCTTCAACCAACTTCACAAGGGCAACTAGTTTAGAATTTGCTTTCTGCAGACAAGAAAGAACCTTAGAGGCATCTGAAATTTGTTCACATAGTGATACCACAGAAAGCAAGGAACCACAGAGCCTGTCGTCTGGCTTAACCCCTTTATTTACTGAAAGATCAAAGACTCTAACCAAATCATCAATTCTCTTAGCCTTGCCTAAGCACTGTATCAAACAGGTGCAGCCCATCACATTGAGATCAATCGCCCTCTCAGACATCTCATCAAATAACAGCATTGCCTTATCAGCTTTCCCTCCGCTACCGTAAATGTTTAGCATTGCTGTATAACTCCAACTATCTGGTCTACAATGTTCTGATCCTTTCATATCTTCGAACAATCTCTCAGCCTCCTCCTCCAGGCCAAGATCTGCGCACATATTCAGCAATGTATTATACAAGATAAAATCCATTGGCCACTTGTTTGACCTCATCTTTTCCCATAATTCCATTGCATCCTTAGACCATCTAGCCTTCCCATAAACCTTGACAACAGCAGTTAATGTCTTCTCATCAGGAGTTAAGCCAGAATCCAACATCTCCTCAAATAAGCTTCTTGCCATGCCAGGCTTCCCTGCTTTGCCTGTTGCTTCTATCAAGGTATTATAGACGATGACATTTGGCTGCACTCCTAAAGCTTTCATTTCTTGCAGAACATATCTGACACCATCGTAGTCCCCAGATTCACCAAACATCTTTGCCAATATAGAGTATGTAACAGGGTCGGGTTTCCATCCACTAGCTATCCCTCTTTCATACAAACTCAAAGCCTCTTCAACCTTGCCCAGTTTACCATAAACATCTAAGATAGCGGAATATGTAACTTCATCTGGCATCAAACCAGTTTTATACATTCTCTCAAACCACTCTACGGCTTTATTAAACTTATTGCATCTTTTCGCACAAGTGATAATTGTAGAATAAGTAATGTTATCAAGCTCAATTTCATTGCTTACCATCTCATTTGCAAGTTCTTCAATGAGCTCAAATTGCCTACCAAACCTCAAAGACTTCATTGTGATATTGTAGAATATAGTTTCCAGAGGAAACAACTTGTGGGTTTTGATCCACTTGAAGAAAAGATGAGTCTTTTGCCAGGGCTTCAAGCTATTGAGTATCAAGAGAGCATTTTCTCGGGTTACTGGATATGGGATTTGTTCCAGAATTGACATAAAAGAACTTTCACTATAATCACTATCATTAAGCTTCCGCGCAAAGCGTTTGAAATCTCTAACATCAGGATTATGAGAAAAATGAGATCTTTTTTGTCTTTGTAATGAAAGCACATACCTCCTGGGTTTAGCGGGGTTTATCCATATAGACTTAGGTTTGGACAAGAGTTGAGCGTGGTAGTCATTGGTCGTGGATAAGGTGGTCGAAGAGAGAGGCTTGAGTTGGTCGGACAAAGAGGGACTATTGGGATTTGGTGATTCAAACAGAGTCTGGGATTGGTTTGAAGAAGATTTGGACGAGTTGCAAGTAATGTTTAGTCTCCTATTATTTGGTTTTTGCCTAGTAGTGATAAAAGGGTTTCTCTTTGTATCAGCTTGTGGGACTAAAAAGTGGACGTCTAGAAGGGTGGATAGACTAGCAGCCATGACTGAGTAGAAGGGTGTGAGAGTAAGAGCGGCGAGGAAGGAGAGGGAGGAGTTAGGCTAAAGAGGTATGTCATATGTGTGTTCTGCTTTAGATACTATCACTAACCTTATCTGCATCCAAAGTCCAAATAACAAAATTAAATGAGAGTTAGAATTTACCGTTTCGTTATATTCAAAGTACACAGATGTTTAATTCAATATTATATGATGAAAATTTTAACAAATATTTGACTCCATTGTTAACTTTTTTTTTTTTTTTAAAATACAGCAGAGACTTAACGTGATAAAAAATAGTAATATTTACTTTTAAAATGGGCTCAAGTTTTATTGTGGGACCTATTCATACTTTAAAAAAATTTAAAATTTTATAATTAATAAAATTATTTTCTTAAATTTATTTTTATCCTTAATTTTACTAAATCTCCAATCTTAATTTTTCAATCCACTCAATTCACCCCAATCTTAAATTATGTAATAGTTTATGAATATGAGAACGAGAATAGGAGCTTGCTTTGTTACGGTTGTTTGGTTTTTGACCCATAAGTTGGTTTAAGGGTGTTCTTAGAGAGATACAGATTTAAGAGAATATAGTACTGTGGTAGAGATGAAGAACGCCAATTCGGGAACCAAAGTCCAACTGAGAGATCTTTTTGAAGGATCGAGCGAGCTCAGAAGGAAAAGTGAGATTGAAGATGGGCTTTAGAGAACTCAACGTATCTCATGACGCAGATGTGACATTTCGAGCTTATTTTAAAGATAAAATATTACTATTTTTTTGTTATGTTAGTAATAATATGACGACAAAGTCAAGTATTTGTTAGAACTTCTGTCTACGTATGATTTGATTTAAACACTTGCAAAACATTATAGTTTAATGTAAACATCAGAGAATTTACGTTTGTTACTGACATGTATTAGGAACTTATGGTGATTCTCACCTTAGTAAATTGGCTATGACAATATCTTGTAACTCCATTCAATTTCTAATCTTGTCAAGCATCATATCCATATGTTCAAACTATTGTTGCTTAGCTTAAAGCATGAACATATCATCCATTCTTTTTCCTTTAACTTCTTCTTGATTAGATATGATTCAACCTACAGAAGAGTGTTAGTAACAACCTTATAATACTCATTTGTTTCTCTTAATTAATGTCACTCAACTCGCTCATATTTTAATGTTGCTTACACACCATTTTTTTTTCCTTCCTTCACAAGTCTTTAACGAAGAGGTTGAGGAAGGAGGAAAAAAAAAAGCATAAATTAAGTAAGAAGTAAGGGAATCAAGTAAAATTAAGAAAGATTAGTAATAAATTCAAATTGTATTTATGGAAGCCAATTCAAATAAACACACCTAATTTAAAGCCAAGCTTTGATATCAATTGATGTGAACCTACTAAGAATAACCCATGAACAAGTCTGGATCAAACCTAAGAAATTTATAATAGATGTATAAAAATAATTGTCTCGTTGATTTTAAATTATCAAGAACCAAATTCATTAAGTATTTGAAACCTCAAAGAAAGAATTATTTCATGAATTTTAAGTTCTATGAAGAATAAGAAAAAGGCACTAACATTTTTCTATAAAAACAAGATGTCTTCAAAAATTACCTCAAACTAAACAATCAAAAAATGCTTTAAATACAAAACCAAAAAACTAAGGTTTCAAGTAGGTATTATTAGGATATGGTCATGGGTCAAACTATGTTAGTTATAGATATTAATTTTAATAGACAAAACTAGACACCTTTTGGTACACATTCATAGCTGAAACTGTGAATTATGAATTAGGGTTCAATTTAAGATATGTTCGTACCTAAGGTCATGGATTCTTATGAAACTTTATAAAATTAGAAATTGTTTGGGATATGCTTGTACCTATGGCTATGTCTTATAATTAAAAGTTTTAAAAGTTATAGGAGTGGTATATGATAGTGTTAGAGGTTTCATTCATATCTAAGTCTTCAACCTTAGTTTGAATTAAGCTAATCGATGCTCATCCTTCAATTTGACTTGATCTACATATGTACCTACCTCTCTCACAGTACCATTAAAATCTTTTATTTCTTGTTCGCATAAATCGGTCTAGTTGAAAGAATTAAAGGTAACATAAATCTTACCACCTAAATAGATAAAAAAAGATAAATAATTAAAGTTGATTGAGGGACAAGAGAGTCAATTGAAACTATTTAAAGAGCTTCATAATATTTTAGTGGATTGAGTGTTAACTCTACTTAGGAGTATAAAATCATCCATAAAATATAGGTTGAATATCTTCAGCTTGTTGTACTTATGTTGATATATAAAGCTGTCTTTTTGTCTTATTTTGTAACCTTTGAGCTTAGTGAGAACCTCAATGAACAAGGTAAAGTTATAGGGGGATTAGGGATCTCCTTATTTCAATCCTTGGCTCCCTTAATTTTTTTTTAAGTTAGCTCACCATTAACAATGATAATATAAGAGATAATAGTCATATATTGCTTTATCCATTTAATGAAATTAGAGGGAAACCAAATACCTCAAAACTATTATGGAGGAAATCCCAACTAATGGAGTAAAATGCTTCATGGCATAACTTTTGATAGTTTTTTATGGTAGCTCTTGAATAACTCTTGGGCTATAAGAATATTGTCTTTTATACACCTACCTTAGACAAATGCTCATTGATATAAATTTATAATGGATTCTAAGGTTGGTTCCAGTATTGAGGTAAGCATTTTTTGAAGATGATCTTATAAATGATGTTACAACACAAGATTAGTCTAAAATCCTAAAACTTTCAGGAATGAGGCAAATATGTTTTTTAAAACATATATCAGCATCTTGACACTATTGAAGAATTCCACAATTGAGTTGGAAACATGATCTTGTATAAGATTCTATGTTTTATGATAAATAAGGTATTTAAGCCATCTAGATTGGGAGCTTTCCTTGGGTTTTGCTGAAGAGTGCCCCTTTAATGTCTAATAGATATGTTGAAAGTGTTGCTAAGGAACTTTGCTTGCTAACTTGCGATTGAGAGGGGAACGAATGCTTTTAAGAAATGTGTAGAAGAATTTTTTTTGTTAGAAGTACCTAAGGTTCTTTTGAAGCTGTTAAATGTGAATTTCTTGAGCTCTTCTTACTTCTATGTGACATTTCCATTTGAATTAGATAGTAAGAAGATTTTATTGTGGTTCCTTTTAAGCCATGATGGTATTATGGAAGTTTGTGGTGTTCTTATCTCCTTCCTCAAGCCATTGGATTCTTATTCTTTTTCAGTGGTAAATTATGAGCCTGTAAATCTTAGATTTGTTTGGATAATTCTTATTTCTCTTTGAGTTACAATGAGTCATCTCTTAGATTTAGGTATAACTCTCCTTAAACTTTGTTAAGAATTTATCTTAAATTATGAATGGCAATGCTTGTGTTATTTTATTATTTCTTATTTAGGTCTTCGAATTCTTCTTTTATAACTTACAATCTTCTCATAGATTCGTAAGCTTCGTGACCTTGAAATTTGGATGCCAATCCTCTCATCATTGCTTCTTCAAAGCTTTATAGATTGGTTAAGTAATTAATGAATTGAAAGGGGTTGCTAGGTTTATCTCTTATTAGGTTTTGAATTTCAATCGGGGAATGATATGACTTGAGGTTATTGAAATAGTTAGCTATATTAATGTTGGGCACCGATATCGGAACCCAACTATTGAACCATAAGACGTGAGCTTATACCAATGAAATCTCTTTAATCATCATCGATTCATCTTCTTGCTCTGATACCACAAATTATGGATCCCGTTTTCGGAACCCAACTACTAAGGAGGAACTTAGACATAAAAAAAGAATTGATCATAGCTTTGTCAAGTTTTTTTTTTCTAATTGACTACTTTCTACTATGTCTATTGTTTTAAGTGAAATGATTCTCCTCACATCTTAGATTTATAACTCCACTTTAGCTTATGCAGTTTCTAAAATTAAAGCTAAAGTGTCTTAAGATCAATTTGTCTCCTTATTAATCTTGAGAGAATATATGTTGTTAAAACTTCTTAAAATCATTCAAGAGGACTTTAAGTTAGAATGAATATCCCTTATTTTGTTTTAAATAGGAATTCTTTAGAATATGAGTTTGGCAACATATATAAATTTGAAGATGAAAGTAATTATATTTAGATATAGTAATTAGAAAATTGGATTAACTCACCATTAAATTTGGTTTATATGATTTTAACTTTATTAGGTTCAAAGGTGAGGACTATTCTATCAATAATGGATTTTTGGATTAGTAAATCTTTTTCTTAAATTAGCCAAAAGTCTTCTTTGTATGCATTTGTTTTTTAATTCTGTTTCTAAGAGGCTTGTTCGATAAACTATGTTTCATATTATTAAAATAAATAATTTTAATGTATATGAGATTTTATATGTTTCAACATCTAGCCATTAATTATTTCATATTAAAAGTTAAAATACTACATTTAAACATTTTTCTAATAAAGTGATAAAAATGAAATATAAAAGGCTTTAAGTGTAGCATCCCACTCCCGCAAGACCCGAACCCGATATCGACGGTGATATCCGAGCCCGTGACCCGCGAGGGTGGCATGCTCGAGCACTCAATCAAAATCCAGCATACATTTTTTTTTTGAAAACGCTAACGTTGCAGAAGTTCGTTTCCAAAGTGAGCCAATTAATTTAAAAGTCGAAAGAACATTGTTTTCAAGCTATTTCAATTCACAACACCATGATTCATTAGGGTCCAATTTCATTTATAACCCCTTTACATTTATAAATCAATCCAC
>JAOQMQ010000005.1:12010253-12022149 GCA_027563845.1 Erythroxylum subrotundum | reverse complement strand
AGGTTTATTTAATTTATAATAATTATTAGTAATAAAAATATTTATTATTATTTTAAAAACTTCAAAAAAAAGGGGGGACGGAGAGGTAGGAAAGAGGGAGCAAAATTTTGAAAATTTTTTAAAATTTTGCAAAAAAGTCTTCCTACTTTTTAAAATTTTCGGTACCGGTCGATGTTTAAATATCCCCCTATTTTTTAAAAATTTTTTGTACTGGCCGATAGTTGGCCGATATATTTTGAATACCGGTCGGTACCAATTAGTATATTCAAAATGGGCCTGTACCGTCCGATATTTAAACCGGATACGATAAACCCTTTATACCGTTCAGGTACGGTATGTACCAACCGATACCAGTTCAAAATCCTGATCAACAATAATAGATTGTAAAAGATGCTAACAGTGCGTAGTGTTAACAACGTGTGGAAATTAATATTTTTTTCTTTATTTTTATCATGATGGCGTTGTAAATAATTTTTTCTTTTAAGAAAATGAAGGAAAAAGATAAAAGAAAAAAAAAACCAAACTTACGTGACCGGTCTTCTTAGCTTGGATCTTAAGTATTGTGTATAGATTCATTAGGACATGAGAGTAAATAATAAATTATAATCATTTTTCAGAAAATAAATTATATTATTTAAAAATATTTATAGAATTAGAATATGTTAATATACAAAATTTTATATATGTATTATATTAATTAATAACATAAATTTTGTTAAAATAATTTTATAATTAGTGAAATTATAAAAGAAGTTGTAAATTTACAAGTTAAAAAGTTGTGTCAACTTTTGTAGTAAATTTTGTTAAAATAATTTTGTATTATACTGATTAATAAATTAAATTTTGTTAAAATAATTTTCAACCATCGGAAGTTTAACATAAGGACAGAGATTTGCAATTAAAATCATTAAATAGTGGAATTTTTGTAAAAGGTGACGTGAATACATACAATTTGGATTATTTTGGTTTTTTTTATAGATATCATACAATTAAACTATCATAAGGAAATATTATCATTTTATTTAAGGCTGACTAGTGGGATGTGTATAAAGGTGGATGTAAGGTTGATAAGTTTGGGTTTCCAATGGTCAGTGTAACACGCGAGTTGAAAACTGATGAGCCATATATTTTAGCTTCTCAAACTGAACAAGTTTATTATGTAAAAGATGAGTCATGCCAATTGAGCCATCTAAATCAAATCTTCCTTACGAGCCATGCCAAATTTAATTTAGATGTTGCAATTGTTGAAAAAACTCTGTTAAATATTGATACTATGAGTGCTAGAGAAGATGATAAAATTGATTATGATGAAGATACTTTTATGAATGATGATAAGACAAATTCAGTAAGTGAAGATAAGGAAGCCGACGATGACAATAATTGAGCATTGATAAGAACTTTGTTTTTAGATTTTGAATAGGTTAATAGTTTTGCTTAATATTTTGGAATAACATTTTCATTATATTTAAACATTTATTTATTTTGATTTTGATTTTGATGAAATTTCAAAATTATGATTAGCAAATATCTATTAATATGTAAAAGATTACTTTTAGATTATCAATATATGTAGTTTGAATATTTTATAAGAAAATATTTAATTTTTTTGCAAATAATAATATTAAAAAAATGTGACAAGTAGTATCTAATCCCTAAAATTCGTATAATAATGACAAAATTAATCTTTAGAGTGGTTTTCTTTAATATGTTATTATAACAAGAAATAATTATCATTAATTTGTTATGTTTTTATTGACAATAACTTTTGAAACAAAAAGTTGATCAAGTGACAATAAAATTTTTATCAAAAAAATTACGAATAAAAGTGACTATAGTGATAGTTCGATTTTTTGTGACAATATTAAGTAGACACTAACTAAATTTTCGTTGAAAAAAGTTTTCTTCACAAAAAGTAAAATATGGTGTGACGGTAAACCGTTTCGTCACAACAAGAGAAAAATATTAGTGACCAAACTATGTTTTGTCACAACAAATGGAAAATATTAGTGACAAACATATGTTTTGTCACAATTACAATTCATTCCCGTCATAATTATTTTGGCGCCAAATTTCATATACTTTTAGTGGCATAACTTAGTGATAAAAGAAAATTTGACACTATTAATATATTAATAGTGACAATTTAATTGTGAAAGATACTAAATTGTCACAATTACCATTATATTAGTGACCAAAAAATAAATCATCACAGTTAATCCAAACAATAGTGTCAATCAATTGTTTTGCCACAAAAAACTCATATCTGTGAAGAAATGATAATGTCACAAAAAAATTGTCACTACATTATGAATAGTAGTGACTATAGTGATAGTTAGGTTTTTGTGACAATATTAAGTAGACACTAACTAACTGAAATTTTATTGACAAAAGTTTTCATCACAAAATGTAAAATATCGTGTAACGGTAAACCGTTTCGTCACAACAAGAAAAAAAAAATCGTAACCAAACTATCTTTTTGTCACAACAAATGGAAAACATTAGTGACCTATATATGTTTTGTCACAATTACAATTCATTCCCGCCAAAATTATTTGGTGTCAAATTGCATATGCTTTTAGTGACAGAACTTAATGATAAATTTTTTTTGACAATATTAATATATTAACGGACATCCTCGGGTCAGCTACAGTACATCGTGAATTTGACTATTTTAGAGGCCGAATCTCGTTTTGAGGTCTTCATGAGAGTTGTTTATCTAGATGTCTTCTTTCTAATGGTCCAAAAACAAAATCAATCCGAGATTTGTGGTGAAAGTTATGGCATTCGCGCCACGAGAGGTACAAATCAATTTAGGGTTTAAATAAGGTTTATTCTTTTGGTCATAACTCCCTCATCCGACCTCCAATTGAGTTGATTCTTGGGCCAATATATTCCTAAGATATTTATCTTTCTCTCCATAAAAATTTGTATCATTTGGAGTTGATTTGAGAGAGTTGCATTAAAGTAAGTAAGAGGTCGGTTAGGAGAGCATGTTTGGGCTATGAACCCTTTTAGGCTTTTTAAGCATATCTTGAGTTGTATAACTCCGTTTGAGGTGAATCTTGCTTCAAATTAAACAAGAGACTTAGAGCTATGATTTATATGAAGAGTTCAAATTGAAATTCTGGTTTTAAGATTTCCAAATTCTGCTCACAAATAGGAGAAATGAGTTCGGGTATAGTGGTTAATCGGTATGGGCACATCATTGAACATATTAAGAGTAAATTTTTGGGATGTTGTAAGAATAAGAATAAAGATGAACCGATGATGGTTATTGTGGGTTAATTGGAGATACCTCTATCGGGAATACGCTCACGTCTTATGGTTATGATATTCGGATCGATCGTTGGGCTTCGTAAGCGGGGCCCATCAAATAGTTATTTGAATTATTTTAAGAGAGTGAGGACTTAGTAGAGATGAAGAATCTGAAGATAGGGAAGATGCTGGAGGTGAACGATTATCAACCATGGCCCTATCTGGAAGAACCTCATATGAAGGAACAACATGTGCCACCAGAATATCATAATTTTGTCATATGAGGAGAAAAAGTAGTTGACCAGTGACTCTAAACAAAGGCGCTTCTTGGGAGGTAACCCAAAGGAAGTAAATTTCTTTTCTTTACATTTCCACTTTTTTATGCATGTGTGTTTTTGAATTTGTTTGCTTTACTTGTTTCAAGTTTTCAAACAAAATGAGAGAAAGAATAAAATAACAAAAGAAACGTTTTCTCTTTTCTGTTGATTCTAGGACTATATAGTCGTGATTAGAGTGTGAACTGATTGCAAAATTTTGTAGCATCTTTAGCATGTACTTTTAGTCTTATGATTGGTCGATGTGCATTATCTTTAGAGGAGTAGCCACTAGTGGTAGACAAAGTCGGTGAGATTTTGAGTCTTATTAGACTGACACATTCATATCAATCTCATTGTCTTTTGGTAATGTATGACCTTTATGACATGTACATCCTCATTTTGCCTTAAATTTTATTCAAGACCATATTTTTATCACTTGCATTAATATGGATATAATTATGCATTCTGTGCTTTTCCGAAATACATTAGCCAAATAACCTACCCATTATATGATTTTCCTTTTTGATAAACCCCCTTGATCTTTATTTGCCTTTTCTTTGTGTATTAGCCACATTATGTGCTTTAACATAACCAAATGTACTTCCTAAGCCTTAAAGCTAGTGAAACATTTGTTGATTGTTAAGATTGTAGATATACAAAAGTATAAGTGTGGGGGTATGCATATGTGTGGGTTGGTTATAATGTTGGGATGTTATTTTATGCCTTATCATTGAAATGCCCATGTTGATGTAGTTTATTTTAATTTTTGTAAGAGAAAAGAAAAGAAAGGAAAAAAAAAGAAAGCAAAGAGAAAAGAAAAAGAAAAGAAAAAGAAAGAAAAAGAAAAAATGTTTAAATAAATGTATCAAGGAGGAAGTGCATATGTGGTTTGCAAGGTTATTCATACTTAATGCATCCTCCTAAAGTTGTATTTAATGGGTTACTTGAGTATGTTGAATATGAGGTAGATGTTGGCTTGAAAGGGTCGCTCTTTGTGGTTTCAATGTATTATCATCAATTTTATGAGTGATCCCTTCATATTGATAAGATTGATACTTCATATGGTTTGTGTATGAGAGCTCGAGTTTGAGTTGTGAAACTTGTTTTGCATTCATTATAGTTTATGTACATAATTGTGTGTGAATGTTGGGTTTTGCACTTGATAGTATATTGAGTGTTGCTTGTTTTACTAGCTTAACGACTTTTAAGTCACTTGACCTAAATACATCTCACCTTACTTTTGCCCACATTACAATCCTAAAAAGTCTTTTGATCTATGATTTTACATGTGACCTTTAGTGGTGGAGAAATGAAATGTTATGCAAAGTTGTGCATTATTATGATCATAAATGGTATTGAGTGTGGCCATGGATTTATTTTAGTTAAACACATTTTTCAAGTCTACCATTAGATTGCTCGATTTTTAAAGGTATTGAATGTTGATTGATCATGAGTTAAAGCTTGGAATGTTAAGTTCTTGCTATGATTTTTGAAAGTCATTCATCTTTGCTTATGATTATGTATTCTTGGAAAATATGGAAATTGAGTAAACGTTTTTGGGTCTTTGAGCTTACTTTTGATGTTTTGCCCAAAGATAGCCAAAAGCTAAGTGTAGGGGAAATTGATATATGCTTAATTGATTATGAATTTATTCCATAACAATTAGTGATTATTGTTATGAAAATGCTTAAGATACTCACTTTGACTCCTATGTGATTTTAGGCATAATTCGGAAGCAAAGAAGTTAAAGTAAGTCGAAAGCATGATATTTGGGTCATTAGCTGAAGATTAATATTCACTTGATGTCATGGAGCAAGAAGAAGAAAATTAAAAGATAAGAAGAAGACAAGAAAAAAAGAAAACATAAGCAAGAAAAATCAAAGTTGCTCACGACAAAGAAGTAGAAAATCTGCACATGCCATGCATGTTTTAACATGAATTTGGAATGAGTAATGGTTGAACGTGAGTTTGGAAGCTGGCCAATGTAAGAAGAAAAACACAGCAGCTGGGATTGCGAACGACAACATTCAGGTGGCTGTTGGAAGGAAGAATAAAACACTTTAGCAAGTGGATAGCCAAGGGAGCAAAACAATAGCAAGTTGGAAGCAAAATGCACCAATAAAGGGACAACCAAGAGATAAAATGACGCAGCAGCATTGGAAGCAAGAAGCAAGCAAAACATAGCGTATGCTAGAGATGCTAAGACAAAATGCAACACACAGAGGTTAGGAAGCAAGGAGCAAGACATTGTCGTTGGGTAGACGTTGAAATGCACAATAGCAGAGGTGAGAAGCATGTTGTTTTTAAAGAGAAGGTTTTAGACAAAAAAGAATAACATAGTAGCGAGAGTCAGTTGGTTCTAAGGTTTTCAGTAGACAGATGGTGGTCTTCGATTGGGCTGAAATTGGGAGCTCTTGATTTTAATAAAGATGAGGGGTAAAGCTCTCAATCGAGAGAAACCTATAAAGGACTAGACAATCCAACATCAATTTGGAGGCGACATTGACATCGAGATTGAACCAAAGAATTGGGTCCCTACCGAATTCCCCACTTTATCATTTTTTACATGTTTTCTTTAAATTGCTTTGTTAGTTATTTTAACTTTCTTTTATTTTCTTATTTTTAAAATCCAAAACTCCCCATAACCTAAACATCGATTAATTTATTTTCAAAAGCTAACCGAACACTCTTTAAGGGATCAACTTAGACTCACCATTGCTACAGTAGTAAATCTAGTTTTTATTTTTGAGAGTTAAATGATTCAATAGACCACGTGATTAATCAAATCGGTAGTTATACTGAGAGAGATCCTGTGTGAGGACCCAATTGTTTATTATAGAGCTTAAGAATTGATTAAGGTTAGGGTCTTTGTAATTGAGAGATTACTTGTTCACTACTCAACCTAAATTAGGGTTGGTGATTATAACTCGAGAAAGAGTAATCGCCATTCAATAGTCTAGAACCAACACCACAATAACAATTAAATGATTAGATTAACATTGATGATAGGAAAAATCCCCTCTCTCATAATCAACTAATTCTTCTTGTGTGATTCGTTCTATTGTGATTTTGAGTGTTGCTCAAATTGATTTTTGTTTTGTGTTATTTTTACAAGTTAATTTTTCGACAATCACATTCTCATGTTTACGTTTCTGTCTACTTTTTATTTTCATTTTATTAATTTTTAAGCCTTAGATAACTTAGGATCAGATTAGTTCACTCATCCTCGTGGGATCGACCACTTTTTTACTACAATTCACGACCTATGGACTTGCGGTAGTTGAGGGTTTAAATTATACTAAAACTTAGCACTCAAAAGTTGGGGCGTTGTAAAATCCAAACAACATTCTTCTATAGGAAAATGTACTAAATGGGCATGTGAAGGTTGTTTTCTCCTGATCCTCTGAAGCGATCACAATTTGGTTATAACTTGAATACCCATAAAGAAAACAGTAGTGAGATCGTCTTGTAAGTCGTTCAAGCATTTGATCGATTAATGGGAGTGGAAAGTGATCCATGCATGTAACAGTATTTAACTTCCTGTAATTGAGGTTTCTTGTAAGGACAAACTCATTATTCCCATTTTCACCACTATAATCCCAGTCTTCTTCAGTACTACTTGGACTGGACTTACCTATTTACTATCCAAAATTGGATAGATTATACCAATATCAAGAAACCTCAAGATCTTCGTCTTTACCACTTCCATCATCAGAGGATTCAATCTTCTTTGTGATTCTCTTGATGGTTTGGATCCTTCTTCCAAAAGAATTTGGTGCATGCATGTCGAAGGGCTAATACCAGTAACGTCAGCTATGGTCCATCCTATAGCTGTGATGTGGCCTTTAAGCACTCAAAAAAGCTTTTCCTCTAGAAGCTTGGTTAGATTCCTTATTATGATTATTGGAAGTGTTTCTCCTTCTCCCAAAAACATATATTTCAAGTGATTTAGTAATTACTTCAGTTCAGTTCAATTACGGGTGCCTGCATAATCGAAGGTAGAGATTTTGTATGAGATATTGACAGTTTAATATTTAGAAATACAAACCTTTTTTTGCATCGATTTTAGTGATTGCAATGCTAGCACAATATCTTCATCTCATTTGTAATGAATAAGTTAGAATTTTGCAAAGTGTTTTCTTGTAAACTAATGCAAAGAATGATTTCTAGCTCATCTTTACCTTCCATATGAAATAACTAATTGAGACAAGCAATCAATGACATCAATCGATAAAACATAATGAACATTACTAGGGTACCTCATTGCTTCAAAAATATTAAAGCAAACAATTTTACCATCAAACTCTATAGTTAATGTTCCTGCTTCCACGTCAATCTTTGACTTTGATGTCTTCAAAAATGGTCGACCCAGAAGGATTGGTGCATAGTTAGATGAAATTTCTCCCTCCGTATTCAATACATAAAAATCAGCTGGGAAAACCAATTCTTTAACCTACTCTAAGACATCCTCTATAACCCTTCTGAATAAGTGTTAGATCTATCAGCCAATTGAATTATAACACGCATTTCTTTCAAATATCCCAAATTCAACGAAGTGTAAATGGAATATGGCATAACATTAATTGAAACTCCTAAATCTAACATTGCCTTTTCAAATCTAGTATCACTTATTTTGCAGGGAATTGTAAATATGCCTGGATCCTTACACTTTAGGGGAAGCTTTATTTGAATAACTGTAGACACATTTTCCCCCACACTCACTTTCTCGTCTCCTCTCAGTTTCCTTTTGGATGTGCATAATTCCTTGAGAAATTTGGCATATTGAGGAACTTCTTTATGGCATCAATTAGAGGTAGCTTCACATCTACCTTTTTGAACATTTCCAAATTCTCCTTATCTTGCTCCTCTTTCTTCGGTTTAGTAAATCTGTTAGGAAAAGGAGGCAAAGGATTAGTTGAATTTTTAATCACAGGAGATTGAGAATTTACATTAGTTCCCTTTTCAGCTTCTTTTGGAGACACTTCAAGTTCCCTTTCAGATTTTTCATCATCGCCAATAACAGGAGTCTTATGTGGTGCCTCTATTTCTTTACCACTTCTTAAGGTGATAGCACTTGCATTCTCTTTCAGGTTTACAATTGTTTGAGAAGGAAGTTTACCCAAACTCTGATTTTCCAATCAGATCATAATAGTAGCTATATGACTCAATTGATTCTCCATATTCTGAATAATAGGTCTTTTTTGTTGTTAGAATTGTATGGCATTGTTTTGGAGCTGAGTGGTATTTTGAGTCAATGTTTTCATCATTTCTTCCAATGAAGGTCTAAAGCTTGATGGTTGACTTTGTCTTTGATATGGCTATTGGTAAGAGCCTGTTGTTGTCTTTACTATCCATAACTGTTAAATGGAGGATTTTTCCATCCTGAATTAGGGGTAGCTAAGATCATACTTCCTTTGTGGTTAACCCAGAAAACTTTCAAAAGTATTCACTTGTTCCGTGGAAGTCTCTTCCAAGGTTAGACACATATTAGTGGGATGTCCTACCGTTTTTCAAATTTCACATACCTTGACTTGTTGAGCATTATTTGTAGCCATTTGGCTCATTAAAGATGTCAACCCAACTATCTGTTGCTCTAATATGACAGTACTAGCTTCGCTGACTTTCAATGGTTTGGGTTCCTCTCGATTGTTGAATTGTTGAGAGTTAGCAGTCATGTTGGAAATAAGATTTCTAGCTTCAATGAGCATCTTATCTACCAATGCACCTCTGCTTATTGCATCTATCATCAAACTTCTTTCTTGTGGCAGAAGCCCTTCATAGAAGTATTGGATCAAGAGCTGTTCACTGATTTGATGGTAAGGGCAACTAGCACACAGCCTCTTGAAACACTCCTAGTGCTCATATAATGTCTTCCTATGGTATTGTCGAACTGCACATATTTCCTTATGAATATTCGTTGCTCGAAAGGCAGGAAAGTACACCTCCAAAAAAATTCTTTACATCTTATTCCAAGTAGTGATTGATCCAGATGGTAAGGTCTCTGGTAATTGCTTCAGTTTAATTGTAGGTGCTTGCAAAACCGAAGGTAAAGGTTTTGTATGAGATATTGGCAGTTCAATATTTAGAAATACATACCTTTTTGGCATTGGTTGCAGTGATTGCAATGTTAGCACAATTTCTTCCATCTCATCTATAATGAATAAGTTAGAATTTTGCAAAGTGTTTTTCTGTAAACTCATACAATGAATGAGTTTTAACTCATCTTTACCTTCCATATCAAAGACTTTTTGAGATAAACAATCAATGACATCAATCGATAAAGTATAATGAACATCACTAGGGTATCTCATAGCTTTAAAAATATTAAAGCGAACTTTTTCACCATCAAATTCAGTATTCAATATTCTTAAACATCAATCTTTGTTTTTGATGTTTTCAAGAATGGTCGACCCAAAAGAATTGGTGTAGAATTAGACGAAGGTTCTCCCTCCATGTTCAGTATATAAAAGTCAGCTGGGAAAACCACTTCGTTAACCTGGACTAAGACATCCTCTATAACCCCTTCAGGATAAGCGTTAGATTTATCTACCAATTGAATTGTAACAAGCATTTCTTTCAAAGATCCCAAATTCAATGAAGTGTAAATAAAATATGGCATGACATTAATTGAAGCTCCTAATTCTAACATTACTTCTTCAAATCTAGTATCACCTATTTTGCAGGGAATTGTAAACATACATAGATCCTTACACTTTGGGGGAAGGTTTTTTTGAATGAATGCGGACACATTTTCTCCCGCGCTTACTTTTTCGTGTCCTTTCAATTTCCTTTTAGACATGCATAATTCCTTGAGAAATTTGGCATATGGTGGAACTTGTTTAATGGAATCAATTAAAGGTATGTTCACATCTACCTTTTTGAACATTTCCAAAATCTTCTTATCTTGCTCCTCTTTCTTCGATTTAGCAAACTTTCTAGGAAAAGGAGGTAAAGTATTAGTAAAATTTTTAATTACAAGAGATTGAGAATTTAACTTAGTTCCCATTTCAACTTCTTTTGGAGGCACTTCAAGTTAGCTTCTATTTCTTTACCACTTCTCAAGGTTATAACACTTGCATTCTCTTTCAAGTTTACAATAGTTTGAGAAGGAAGTTTATCCAAACTCTAATTTTCCATTTAGCTCACAATAGTAGCTATATGACTCAATTGATTCTCTAGATTATGAATGCTAGCTCTTATTTGTTTGAAATTGTTTGGCTTCATTTTGAAGCTGAGTGGTATTTTGAGTCAATGTTTTCGTCATGTCTTCCAATGAAGGTACGAAGCTTGATCGTTGAGCTTTTCTTTGATATGGTTGTTGGCAGGAGTGTTGTTCTTGTCTTTGCTGCCCATAATTGTTGAATGGATGATTCTTCCATCTTGAATTGTGTGCATAGGGGTAGCTAGGATTATACTTCCTTTGTGGTTGACCCGAAAAACTTCTAAAAGCATTCACTTATTCCGTGAATGTCTTTTGCAAGGTAAGACCCATATTAGTTGGATGTCCTACCATTGTGCAAATTCCTCATACTTTAACTTGTTGAGCACCATTTATAGTAATTTGTCTCACTACAGATGTCAACCCAGCTATCTGTTGCTCTAATGTGGCAATACTAGCTTTATTGACTTTTAACGGTCTGGGGTCCTCTTGAATGTTGAATTGTTGAGAGTTAGGAGCCATGCTGGAAATCAAATTTTTGGCTTCAATAGGTGTCTTATCTACCAGTGCACCTCCATTTGCTGCATCTATCATACATCTTTCTTGTGGCAGAAGCTCCTTATAGAAGTATTGGATCAAGAGTTGTTCGCTGATCTGATGATAAGGGCAGATATCATACAACCTTTTGAAACGCTCCCAGTACTCATATAATCTCCCCATAGTGCTATTGAATTGCACATATTTCCTTCCAAATATTCTTAGCTCAAAAGGTAGGGAAGTACTTCTCCAGGAAAAGTCTTTGCATCTCATTTCAAGTAGTGATTGTTCTAGAGGGTATGTAGTAAAGCCAATCCTTGATGGTGTCTCCCAATGAGAATAAGAATGATCTCAACTTAATATGTCGGACCCCGCTTCCGGAGCCCAACTGTCCCGGGACATGAGCCCTGCTACGA
Organism: Erythroxylum subrotundum; assembly: GCA_027563845.1. Lineage (NCBI taxonomy): Eukaryota > Viridiplantae > Streptophyta > Magnoliopsida > Malpighiales > Erythroxylaceae > Erythroxylum > Erythroxylum subrotundum. The sequence goes on along the minus strand of JAOQMQ010000005.1, from coordinate 12,010,465 downwards.
CCCATTCCCGAGACATTGGCCCTGACTGGCAGACTTAAAACGACACTGTTGGACCCCGACTTAGAGCCCAACTGACTGCGATATGACTCTGACTTAGAGCTGACTTGATCGTACATTTATCTTGGATCCATACGGTGGATTAATTCACAACTAAAGACTCTCATGAAAGACCCCAAAACCCTGATTGTTTTCTCTTGAGAACTCACATGAAC
>JAOQMQ010000005.1:11992327-12002363 GCA_027563845.1 Erythroxylum subrotundum | reverse complement strand
AACCTTAGTTAAATGCTATCATACTAATTAATGTCAACTTAATAACTCTAATTTTCTCTAATCATGCTTAATTACATTAAAAAAAAAATTTCGGGGCTAACATAATATGCTCTTCTTATACCTCAACTGGCTTCATGCTAGAAACTAAGTGGAGCTCCGTGAGGTGCTTATGAGGATCTTCACCTTGCATACCACAAAAAGTAGGCAAAAGATGAATTATACTAGATCTAAGCTTAAAAGCAACATCAACAGTAGGAAAATAAATGCACAAAGGTTGATGGCTAAAATCAGGAGCAACCAATTGCTTAAGAGTGCGATTATTATTTTTCTCTGCCATGTTAGAATCTATTCTAGAAATGGAATCACTAGAAGAACTAGAAAGCAAACCTAAGGCTATCTGAATTCCTGGTGAAGAATCAATTCTCTTATAAGATGTTTACGAATCCTCATAACTTTGTTCAACTCTTCTTCTTAATCTACATTGTTTTTTCAATTTCTAGGTCAAATTTCAATTCACCAGAGTGAGAAGATCGGGTCATGCACTATAACTAACCAAATAAGAAAAGAAGTTAATCAAAAATAAAAATAAAACAAAACAAATAAATTCAAAAAAGCAATGGATATTAATCCAAGATAATGATGCCAAAATTGATGTAGCACGTTGTAACACTACACAAAATAACTAGACTTAGGTTATAGATAGTGATGAGTCTAGGTTGATCCCACATAGATTAAATCAAATCGCTTACCTAAATTATATGTATATGTAAAATAAGGGGATATAGGTTTGGTGTAAATTAGAAAACAAAGTAAGATTGAATATATAAAAGCAAATCAAATCAAGTAGCAGAAAAGTGAGAAAATTGACAATTGATTTGAAGTTCGATTCTTTGGTTTAATCTCGGCCTACACACAATTTAGCATACGTCATTGCATTATCATCTTCACATCTCTATTTAGATTATTGATCGTAGATTAATAACAAGGTCTGCTAATCCCAATTTTTCCTTAGGTCATAGTTAATTAAGATGAGCTCTCTCTAAGTTTAATCGAACAATTGCGTCATGAGTGAGAACAATAGATCAATCTAAGCAATCTCGGATTATTTAACCTAGGTTATGTTATCCCTAATGATTTAATACCATTAGTTGACACAAATGAATTCAAACACGACTATTACGTATCGTATTCAAAGTTCTAGCAATGGGTTTTCATGAAAAACAATACAATACCTAATTCATTAAACACAAGATAACGTAAACAATCCGTAAAGGGGAAAGAACATGATACACAAAGATGATTTGTTTAATGTGCTCCTCGGTGTTGATTGCACCTCCGAATCGGCTTTGAGAAGTTTAGGCCTCCATCTTCTCCATAAATCTCTTAGAAATAGCCATGAATCACCTCTTTCGTTCCCAAAACTGAAGAAGAATGAATAATATCCGAGCTTGTTTTTTTTGTCGTCATAATATATTATATTTATAATCAAAACTAAGTTTTTCAGGTGGACAGGTGGCAAAGTCACGGGTATGACTTGATGTGTCATAGTCGTGAGTATAAGTCCCTTGCAGCGTGATAACACGACCATGACTTGTCATGGGCGTGAGAAGACTCTTATAGCCATGACCTATTTGTTATGGTCGTGAGATACATCTCATGGTTATGACTTTGCCATTCTTCATTCCTTTTGGCACTTTCTTATCTCCTCTTGCTCTAATCCTTCTCCTTTTTGCTCCATGAAGACAATTGAGTGTGAATCTTAAGAAGATGAGTCAATGAGTTTGGCTCACTCTAGCTATTATGCTTCCAAATTATACCTAACATCAAATATGAACTAAAGTGAGTGTCTTAAGCATTTTAGAACATTAGTCACTAAGTGTAATGGATTAAATGTATCAGCAATTAAGCACGTATTAGAGAGATAAAGAAAGCTTTATTGATTGGGTGTTTGATTCTAGTAAGGTTATTCGGGTTATGACAGAATAGGTGACGAAGCTGGGTTATTGTATTTATATCTGTGTTGGACCTGAGATATAAGATGGAGGGTGTTAAATTTATATACAATGTGTTGTATTGTGATTGGGCTCAACAGCATATAAATGTTATTAAACAATTCTAGTATGATTTGTTTAATGAGTATCAACGTATAAATGACAAAATTTAGGAACAAGATCACAGTAGTTCATGTTGTTCAGCTCTACCTTCAGTTTCAGGCTTGAGCTCATCTTCTAAGGGCATTTTGTTACTTTCATTTGCAAAATTCATGAATGATGATGCAGTTAGATAAATATTTGACGGAAGATTGTGTGGCAAAGTAGAAGGTGTGTAGTTCGATGTATTGTTATGGTGGAAGAGTTGTGGGAATAATTTTCTGATCATACCAGTAATTGCATGAGACCCATTGGCAACTACATCATCTACTGTTGCTTCAGAGTTTGTTGTTAGCACTGGTGGTCGAGTTATTAGTTCTTATCTTGCTTGACTTCATCATAGTATTGTGGAAGCCATTATGTTTGCCCAAAGTTGGTTAGATGATGAAGATATTGAAGGTAAACTCTTTTCTTTTTGATATCCAAATTTCTTCTATTTTTTATTATCTTACCTTATATATTTTTTAATTTGAATATTAATATAACTAGAGGTACTGATGCGGAGGTGATCAGTCATACACAAACTCGTACTCATCAATCAAGTGAACATTATTTTGATAAAATATTCGATAATGAAGGTATATTTAATTATTTATTAATTATTACCTTGTGCTTAATATTCCTTCAATTTTAAAATTTTAATATTATAATACTAAATATAATGTTTCTACATAAAGAAGAAGTAATGCAAACTATTGATTATCCTGACTACAACAATTAGCTGCTCTTTCTAGTCTCTACTCTCTCGAGTCTACACTTTCCACTCTCACAGTGCCAGTCTAGAATATTATTTCATAATTTTATCTTGAATTTTTGTAAATTGTATCATTTAAAAAATTTGGATAATCATTTTTGTAAATTATGTCATTATGTAATGAATTTTGTTCTTATCATCAATTAATTGAATTGATTTATAAATTCATTTTATCAATATATGTTTGTTTTATATATTCATCATTATAAAATCCCAATTTTATTAATCAATTTAAATTCTTAACTTCAATTAATTGAATTTATCACTTTATATATAAATATATTCATTTCATATAATCATATTTTCCGTCCGTAATGAATTTAGTTTATCTTACTTATTTTATCAATATATATCCATTTCATCCATTATAAAATTTTAATTATAATTATTAAATTAAAATTTGTAATTTTAATTAATCGAATTGATTACTTTATATTTTAAAAAAATTCAAAAAAAATAAAAAGATTAAAAAAAGTCAAGCCAGCCCAAGCCTAATCAGTCTTCGAGCCTAGTAAGCGTGATCATGCAAGTTCCAAGCCTATATCCTAAGGCTTAGGTCCCAATCATTCTGGCTGGGTCGAGCTTAGGTCAGGTAGGCCCAAACCCAACCCAACTCAGTGCAATCCTTATGAACTACAACAAATGTAAGAGCATAATTCATATAAAAAATAATTGCAATGAACAATGAAATTAGATGTGACGAGTATTCCATAATGTCATGATCAATGCAAACAAGTCTTCAGCTTTCCCTCTTAAGTAATTCTTACTTGTATTTTACTAATATTTTGACTTAAAAAAAGCAGCTATATTATGAGAAAATCATCACCCTTATTGTACTAGATGCCATGAAATTTGAGTGATTACAACATCAAAAGCAACGGGTATAATTAACTTTGGTTTTGCCTATGAACAAGCACCAAAGACACGGATCCTCTGCACAATTGGAACACAGCAGCTTGGGCAGCTAGCTTTACCCTTCTTCCCATAATTATCACTACAATTGGCACAAAGAACTTGGTGAGCACATGGAAGGAAAACAACAGAGACTTCCTCCTTTGCACATATTATGCATTCCCTATTACTGTTGGCTCCCTGATCAGATGAAGCCTCCAGTTTGTCCAATTCATTAAGCAGCTTGGCAATTGTCTCTCCATGTGGCATTGTCCTCTCTGGCATTCCTAAGGACTCATGATTCAATTCACTCAACTCTTCAGATGATTTAAGACGCAAAAGCTCCTGCTCAAGTCTTTTGACATCATCCTTATAGCGCTGGGAATCTATCTCTATTTTTAGACGCAAGGCCTCCAGTTTCCTTTTATTACTAGCCTCAGCTGCCTCCTTGGAAAATCTTTCTTCCTCCACTTGGGTCAGAGCTTGCTCTCTCGCCTTTACTTCCTCCCTCCACTTCACCTGCAATAAGACTGCAATTAATAAATGGGTAAAGGGATGGAACCAGCGGCTATTATCAGACTTTGGATAGAAATCTGCCAATCAATTGAAGAAATTACAGCAGCATTCACAGTAAATGAATTGTGATTAACAGCAAGCAAGCATATGAAAATCCAACTTGATACTGAATCCGGTTAAAGCACAATTCATCTTTGCACAATAATTACCTACAGGCCTGCATTCACTTTACCATCCAAGTCTTTACACCGGAGAAGCAGAGAAAACTCTAATGCTCCTTTCAGACCTAAAAGAATAAGTCACCAGAGCATCAAGACTAGCCCATGGATCTGCTATAAGCCCGAAATCCCAAAGCTTACGGATCAAGAAGTCCATGATGCAATGAAAATTGAGAATATGATAGCCAACTCTTTTGATTTCTATTTTATTTTATAATGATGAATACCATGAAGAACTCGACCTCAACCAATCACCTCAGAGAAAATTCCCCACTCAACTTAACACCTTGGACAATTTGCAATAATCCATAAAGGTTGGTGGTCGAAATATTCTGCAAATATATGCTTGTTTTATTTTTGTTGATCTATTATATAGCACTTGTTTTGTTGACTCAATGCAGACAGATGCAACAAATATAATGAAAGATATGCAAATTAACTCATAAGTAACTTGGCCAAAGAAAACTTGCAGATAGGCTCCAAAATAGTTGTGCCCCCAAAAGAAACATACTTACTATTAAGCAGTATCATGCCCGTAAAATGCAGATCTGCTCACAATTTTAAGCCCCTTACAAGATGCAGATTTGCTCGTAAGTAGTTTCGTGACCACAAAGAGGCATATACTCACTCTTAAGAAGTTTTGACACCTAAAAGACAGCTTCGCTCACACACAATCTCACAACCCAAAAGATATAGATTAGCTAATATGTAGTCTCAAGGTATGAAATATGCAGATTCACTCATATGCAATCATGCAACTATAAAGATACAAACCTGTTCACACGCAGTTTTGTGCCCTCATAATACCTCGTAAGTAGTCTCATGCTCCAAATGATGTAGACTCGTTAATACGGAATATTGCGTTACAAAAGATGGGAATTCGATTATATGCAATCTAGCACTCCTATAATAGGTAGACTTTCTATTAAACAATCTCGCACCCATGAAAATGCAGACATGCAAACTAATAGTCCCTAACTCGACATGATGCAGAGTTGCAGGCATATTGCTTCGCGCACATATGTACCCAAAAGAATACATATTCATAGACTTTGTCTCTCGCTCGACAACACGAACGCATGCAATCTCATGCTTAAAAAGACATAGAGCCACAAAATATTGTCTCGCGCTAGAAAGGTCACAAGGTTGCAAACATTTGATCTCGCACTCGACAAGACAAAAAGCCATATATATGCATTCTTACTCTCAACAAGATGTAAGTTGCATAAATAAGGTCTCGCATTCAAGAAGACGTAGAGCTGTAGGCATGCATTCTCATGAACGACAAGGCATATGCACATACATTTAGTTCCAGGCTTGACAAGAAGTAAACATGCATTCTTGTGTTCGAAAGGATGAAGAGTCACAATCTTTTTTTGTCTCTCACAGCAAGATGCAGAGCCGCAAACATGCAGTCTCATGGTCTTCAAGACAAAAGCATGTAGTCTTGCGCTAAAATGATGCAAAGTCGAAGACATGTGGTCTCACACTTAAAATGTTGGGAGTTACAAACTTGCAATCTCAAACTCAACACAGATGTAATCACAAACATGCAATCTCAAGCTTGACAAAATGTAGAGCTGTAAACATGTGATCTTGTGCTCGAAAAGACACAAAGTCACAGATATATGATCCTGCACTCGTCGAGATACATAGCTGTAAACATGTGATCTCACGCTCGATAGATATGAAGGCTTACTTCATATTTGGAATTAAGACGTACATATGCAAGCTTGTTATCTCGCACTACAATACGCAAACATGGGGTCTTGCGCTCAAAAGGATGCAGAGTCACAAACTTTACGTCTCTCACTCGACAAGATGCAAAACTGTAGATATGCAATGTACAGGCCAAAAGCAATCCTGAAGTACTTTGGTCTTAAAGAAACTTCCCAATCTTACTTAAGATCAGTAAGTGAAAATGATACTTCTCACAAAAATGACTCACCCCTCTTCAAGTAGGTAGCTCAACCAATCCTTACAAGAAGATAGAGGAACTCATGCCTCAAAGTGCAACCTTCTGAGTAAAGAAGATTGATTCATGTGTAGGGCATATATCATCTTGCCTCTCCTATATAAAAGGAGTTCACGCTTGAAAATATGCCTCTCCTATATAAAAGGAGTTCACGCTTGAAAAAAGTGATCATCTTTGCATAAAAATTACCCACAGGTTTGCACTAACTTTATCATACCTAAATGAATAAGCCATTAGAGGATCGAGGAAATTTAACCCAAAGATCTGCTATAGGTCTGAAAGCCCAAAGCTTAGGGATGAAGAAGCTTGAGAAACAAGGAACATCAATATATAAGCCAAGCGAAAAAAAAAAAAAACCAACACACCTCAGCACCTTCTTGAGCTTGTTGAACCATTTCCAAGCATCTTTGCAACTCCTTGATCTTTTCTTTCTCATCTGCAATCTCACACCGCAATTTAGTTTTCTGTTTCTCCCAAGCCACAAGCTTCTTCAGGCACTTTTTCTCCCTCCTTGCAACCTCCAAGCAGGTCATCACTGATTCAGATGCACTTAACTTAGAAGCCTCCATCTCAGCTCTAATTTCAGCATTCTCAGTCTCTAGTCGTCTCACAGCAGCATTCGCTCGGTCCACTTGGGCACTAGCCTTTCTCAAAGCATTCTCCATCTCTGTCAACCGCTTCATTGTTGAATTATCAAGAGTTGGCTTTCCCTTTCTCAACTGCTGAATCTCCTCCCGCTCCATTCTCAAGATTTTAAGTTCTGTTAAATCATTACCAAGTCTTTTAGCTGCTTGAACAGCCTTCTCATGTGCCCATTCTTTACGGTCCTTTAGTTGTCTTTCCAAATCTTTAACCTGATGTACCAAGTTCATTATCATTTCGTCTTTCTGATCTTCTCCAGCAACTTCCAAATTCTCTTCCAGATTCAGGTCATGAAATTTACTCAAGACTGAGCTAACCCCATCTTGGTTCTTCATATTCTGAGAGTCCTCACACTTATCGACTGGAATTCCACCACCATTCACCACTGAAGCTGCACTCCCTGATAAACCACTCACAAAATCCAGCGGCGGTGCCTGAGACTGTATCTGTATCTGTGTTGAATTAGCTCTAAACCCAGCAGCAAACTTTGCAACATTCCTCTTCAACAAAGACTTTACTGAAGGTGAAAGATTGAACCTCTTAGGACACTCAAAATCCTTTGGTAGAGATAGATCCGCACCGTAAGATAAAAACCCATTAACAGCAAACTCAGATCCACTGCCATTTCCAAAACCCCACCCTCCATGAAATCTACAGAGAGCCGGTGCAGCGACACCAACACCATTATCAACCACATTGCCACAAACATTATCTACATTGTTCTGTGCAGCAGAATACACAATCCCAGGGGCATTAGGCATAGGAATCTCGATTGTGGTGGCTTTATTCACATGAAGATCACTCATTAACAAGCACCACATAGCATCGCCTTTACTCAAATGTGGCCTAACTTGTTGCAACAAACAAATCATACTTGCAAGGGAATACTCTTCCAATTGCCGAAGATTACTAAAAGAAAGCTCAGTTTCGTCCGAATATCCATTACTATTCCCAGAATTATTATTCAGATAAGCGAGCGAGTTATGCAATATATTAGTCAGCACATCCATGCCACCATAGCAATGCCCATTCCGCAGAATTGCTTGTAATGCAGTATCCTCATCATAACCCAAAGAAACAAGCTTATCAATGGCCTCTCTATATAAAAATTCAAGATTTTTCAACAATATCTCCTCTAATTGTTCCTCAGTACAATAACCCCACCCGCTCTCATCAATATTACCACTCGAGTTGTAATGGTTGGGGTCGTGCAAACCCGTGTTATAAGCAAAAGTTTTGAGACTCGATTGGAGAACGGACTTTGATATGGATGATGCATAGCAACAGGGCTCAAATTCGGGTCTCGCCGATCGGACCCTTCGATTTGCACGAACATGCTTGTCCCTTGCAGTACAACCCATCTATACCCGCAATTAATCAAATGATGTTTTTAGATACAAGATTAAAGAAGAGCAGATATATGGATACATGGTAAACTTAAAAAAATGACCTTATTGAACCAATGATCACAAGATTGAATCGAAGCAGAGCCTTACAGGGACTGATGCTGATTGTGATGATGTGAGATTGAGAAAGAGAAAGTGGAAAACAGATGAAAGAATTGTAACCGTAGGCGTTGGCAAAAGTAGCATGCGCAGCTTATATTTTAGCCTAAGCTTTTAGGTAGAGGCATCGAGTTTCCAATAACTCCAAAGTATTACCCAATAATACCTACTTCCGGTATTTCTTAATCCAATAGTAACTAAAATTTATGAATTTCTTAAATCTAGGCCATTTAAAATTCACAAGTTTGATCAAATTGATGCTTTCATCAAATAAAACAAGACTAAGCAGCTGAAAAGCCTAAAGATTAAGTACAAAGAAGAGGGAAAATAACCTACATGTTACTTTTTTTGAAACATCGACCTTTAGTAATGTCTCCATTGAGCATTGCATCATCCAGAGTAAGTAGAAATTGCTTGTCTAGTGAAAATAAGGACTTATGTCTCTTATTAAAATAAGGACTTCTGTCTCCTCACACAGACTTAAATTCCTATTAGCTTCCTTCTTCTAGGCTCAGAAAGATAAAACCCTTCTTCCACTCGTGAGTACCCCTTCGTGCCTTTAGGCACTTTCCCTCTTGCTTGCTCGTAAGCTTGAATTGAAGTAGATAACTTAATAGATTTGTTGATGTTTCCATATCCACAAATATAAAGTCACCATAAAGCAAACAACAATTCCTCATGAATGCAAGTAAAGCTTGTCAAACTGGTTCTTTTTTTCATTTTTTTCTTAATACATTGGACGGGATACATACACTTTACATACATCTATCTATGGAAAGAATTAATTCTACATATCTAGCTATGATTGTATACATAATTAGAACATAATCAGTGGGTGAGAGTAATACAATGAATCCCTGAAATCTCTTCACGTGATCTCTTCCAACTCATTGCCACTCCTCCTCGAGTTGGTGCATAGATGTCTTCCATGCCCAACTTGTCTAAAGAGCCATAGAAGAACTTGCTTGCTACCGCCTTTGTAAGAATGTCCGCTAATTGGTCTTCTGGCTTCACGTATGGAAATCGAACTATCTTGGCCTCGAGTTTTTCCTTGATAAAATGCCTGTCTACTTTAATATGTTTCATTCGATAATGTTGAACAGGGTTTTGAGCAATCTCTATGGCTGTCGTGTTGTCACAGAACAGGTTCATTGTCGAACTGATTTGATACCCAATTTCCTTCAATAACTCCCTTAACCAAAGAAGTTCACAAAGCCCTTTAGACCTGCCTCTGAACTCAGCCTCTACACTTGATAAAGCAACTACCTTCGGCTTCTGCTTCTTGCTTCTCCATGTGACTAGATTTCTTGTTAGCCCCGAATTTTTTTTTATGTTAATTAAGCATGATTAAGCTAATTAAGCATGATTAGATTAAATTAAGTAAA
>JAOQMQ010000005.1:11934659-11948025 GCA_027563845.1 Erythroxylum subrotundum | reverse complement strand
TCATATCCGTCTGCTTTTCATTCGTCTGCTTTCTGACTTATCATCAAAATTATTATTAAGGTCATTTTGACTTAACATCCTTTAGCAACGAGTCTTGCCTTATATCTTTTAATATTGCATAATGAGTCTTTCTTTGTCTTAAATACCCCTTTGCAACCTATAGGTTTTGCTCCTTTAGGCAACTCAATAAGATCGCAACACATCGTTATTCTGTATAGAATTAATTTCTTCCTTCTTAGCATTGTACCATAAATTTGATTCATTGCAACTTATGGCTTGTGAAAAGGTTTCAGGATCATTTTCGACTCCTATATTGTAGTCAAATTCTTGTAGATATACAACGTAATCACTAGTAATAGTTGATTTTCTTGTTCTAGTATATCTCTTTAATGTTGCACCAACATTCTCTTATAGAGTTTGTTGTTAAACTGGTTGCTAAATGTTGTCAGGTAATTCCTGAATATGAATCTACTAGATTATCAGCAACTTATGGAATTTCTTGATTGTCATTTATGTTTATAGTAGGCTGTTAAATTTCAACAGTTAGTTGTACAACGTCTATTTGAACTTAAGGATCGTTGTGAATGACAATCACTTTACTGTTTGAGGTGGAAGGTTGAGTATCCATATGATCATTATAAGAGACTGTATCTTGAAATTGATCCCTCCCACTAATCAAGTTATTCTCAATAACGTTTACATTTCTTGATTCCACAATTATAGTGTAATGTGATGGACAATAGATACTATATCCCTTAGACCGTTTGGTATATCCAATGAAATACTCACTTATGGTCCTTGGGTCCAATTTCTTCTCTTGTGGATTATAAATTCTTACTTCAGAAAAACATCCCCAAACGTGTATATTTTGCAAAGCCGGTTTCCAACCTTTAAATAACTCAAATGGTGTCTTTGGAACAACCTAAATTGGTGCCCGGTTTAATATATACACGGTCATCTTAAAAAATTTAGTCCACAAAGACTTGGGAAGTTTGAAGCTACTTAATATGGCTCGTACCATGTCCAATAATGTTCGGTTTCTTCTTTCTGCCACACCATTATGGTCCGGCGATCTAGGTATAGTGTATTGGGCTACTATCCCATTTTCTTGAAGATACCTCACAAATGGACCAAGCACTTGTCCACCTTCAATATATCTACTATAACATTCCCCACCTCTATCAGATCTCACGATCTTAAATTGCTTACCATATTATTTCTCTACTTCTACTTTGAACATTTTAAAAGCATCTAGTGCTTCATTCTTGTTATGAAGCAAGTAGAGATATATATATTGTGAACAATCATCTATAAATGAGATGAAGTATTTCTGACTATACGAGTCCATATCTAGACTACAAATATCTGTATGTATGATTTCTAATATGCCTAAACTTCTCTTGGCACCTTTCTTTGATTTGTTATTTTGCTTTCCCTTTATGCAGTCCACACAAATATCAAAAGCAACAAAATCCAAAGTAATAAGTACTCTGTCAGTCACCAATCTTTTAATCCTTTCTATGGAGATATGTTCTAATCTCTGATGCCACAACATAAAGGAATTTTCATTCATGACACAACGTTTTGTTTCAACATGAACATATGTTGCATTGTAACAGGTATTATCTTGTAAATTATAACGGAAAAGACTATCAAGTAATGTACCATTCCCAACAAATTCATATTTATAATGTAACTTTAAATATTTGTCTGAAAAATGAAAGGAATATTCAAACGGTACAAGTCTTGAAACTGAAATCAATTTCCTAGAGAAATTGGGAAAATAAAATGTCTTTTCTAGTTTTAAAATAAAAAGTAGCACATAAAATTAAATTGCAATCCCAACAGCCTCCACACGTTAACGTATCTTGTTTCTGGATAAGATATACTTCTCACTTCCCACTGGCTTCCTTGGGCTTTGCAAATCTTGAAACACATTTATAATATGGATTGTACAAGCAGAATTAATTCACCATGTGTCATGACAAACTTTACTTATATTAGATTCAAAACAAACTAGTAAGATTATATTACCTTTCTTTTCAAACCATTCCTTACGTTTGATACAATCCTTCTTCATATGTCCTTTCTTCTTGTAAAAGAAGCACTTGGATTCCTTCTTAATGTCAACTTGGATAGGTATTTGAACTTTTACCTTTGAGTTGGCTTGACTTTTCTTCTTTCCTTGAGCAACCATATGTGCACTCTGCAAACTCTTTCCTGTTCCATCGATAATCTCCCTTCCTTTTGCACACACATGGTCATTAATTTATTTATTAACCACTTATCCTTATGTGTATTATAAGAGATTTTATAGGGTCCTTATGGTGGTGGAAGGGTGTTCAAAATATAATGCATGAGGAAAGAATCAGACGTCTCAACCTCTAGTTTCTTTAACTGAGCCGCAATGTCCCTCATCTTCATGGATGAAAACTTCATAATTAGGGTACTTGTAAGTGCTTTTTCTAAAGTTTCGAACTGGTCATCAACAGCCTTTAGTAGAGCATGAACATTGTCATGTTGTTTTACGAAACCACAAATGCCAGCACAAATTTTTTTTTAATGAACACCACACTTAGACGATTAGATCGCTCACAACGTTCATAAAGCACAATTTCAACTATAGTGCTGGCCTCCGTTACCTTAGGTGGTTTGTCCTTCCGGATACTATAATCAATGTCCATCCACCCCAGATGAAGAAGAATTCTCTCCTTCCGAATCTTATAGTTTTCAGTCCTTAGTTTGGGCATTTCACAACTTGTATAAGAGAAACTAACAGTTTGAATAGTTGCATAAATTAAACATACATGCTACTTATCAATAAATTGAGACTAACAAACTATATATATGTATTACCAATGTAAAACGTATCTTAAAAGACATAAATCAAATGACATAAAATTATCTGTGGGCTAAATTTTTAATTCAAACATATTTATGTTAAACTATATGATAAAACTATCAAATTATACACTAATTTCTAATACTTGTGGGTAAATTAGAAAAACAATTTGATATTTCATCCTAATTAATTATTCAAATATAATAAAAATCCCCGTGGGATAAAATTTATTACACTAAAATAATTAATTACAATTAAAAGTCTCTAAACATTATATGATTAATTACATAAATATATAATTAGGGTTGTTGTGGCTAAGCCCTAATAATTAATCACTAAAAGCTGTATATCCATGATGTTATTCACGAGGCCAAATATAGATATAATAGCCACGGAATAATCTGTTACATGACTAAAAATTATTTAAATATAATATCAATGTATAATATATAATGACATAAGCCATCAGCTCAGATGGTTAAGGCTCACCATGCCTTGCCATAAGGGCGCTGGTTCAAGCCCTAAACACAACATTTGATGTTTTTATTAAAACAAAACGCACAGCATAGCTAAAAATATATTTGATTGTTAACTAAACGTAGAGGATAGCTAAAATCGCATAAAAAGACGCAATAAACACCAACAAATAAAACGATGCAGTCCAGTATCTGATTTTGATTTCAAAACACATACAAAACGACGTAGCTTAATCTATATGGGCCTTCTTTAATCTCCAGTCGGGTCAAACCGACCCAAATCACTACCCATTGGATGCTCCACAAAACCAGACTAAAAAACACCACAAAGACATATTTTTAAAACATACGCTTCTAGAACACTTAATGGAAGATTTCTACCGTTAATCTAAAGAAAAACATCCAAAAACAACTATAAATCGAAAGTTTTTTAATATGAAAAATTTTCCAGAATTTTGAAATTTTCCAAAAACTTCAACAAAATAGAGGCTAACTTTGCTCTAATACCAACTGTAAGCACATTCTAACATATATTCAACAATAATATACATTAGAATATACAAATAAAATAAATGCGGAAGAAAACAAAATTGCCTCCTGCCATTGTTGTTTGTTCTTGAAGAGCTGCGTTTTTCAAATTCTTCTAAGCTCTTAATTTTCAAATATGATGGTGTATGTTATCAGAAGAGAACAAAAGCTTAAGAACCCAAGATCAGAGAAAAAAAACTATATGAATTTGCTTCCATCAAGCACAATAAAAGTTGACATAAATCAGGAATTGTATGCCCATTAAATGCATAAGGTTTGGACCATTACTATAACAAAAATTAGAAAGGTTCTCACACAAAAAAGAATTCATTAGTCATATTTTAAAAGACCTAAATATCGATAGAAAACCAAAATAGCTTGAATTAACATTTAGATTAAAATGACTACTACACATGAAACGCTTTTAGGCATAAATAAGACTCAATAAAACATCTTGAAATCAACCTTGTCAGGCTTGCCAAAAACAAAAAAGGTTCACCTTATTAAAAGTATCCATGGATTATGCTTAAAGTTAAGAAGATAAAATGTCTTGCTTGACAATCAGTGAATTGTTGTAGCTGTTAACTAATTATATCAGCGGTTAGCTAACAACGAATTTATATCATCTGATTTGACCTGCGAATAACATCGGTTGTTTATTTAAAGATGTATGGTAAAATTAGTTGTTTAGTATTAATTAAAATGACGTATAAGGGCACGACTTTACAAATTTGATAAGGATATAAGTTTTATATCTTAATATTTCTTTGAATATTCTCATAAGAATTTAGATTTTAGATATTTAATTTCACAAAAATTAAGTTTATAACTCTAATAAAAAATAGAATATATAATAATAATAAAAAAATAAATATTATTATTACTACTACTATTTTCTTTCTCCCTATTAATCAAGTTGAAGTTCATTTTTTTAGTACATTAACTTATTAATCAAGTTGATATTTAGGGTACTAGTATTTGGTGAAGCAAAAACAATAATAAAAGATGATAACTTAAGTAATTTATAATAAGTTTTAGTCACAATTATCACAAAAGTTTTTTCAAAAATAATATATTGGTTCAATTCACTAATCCAATCAGTTAATTACTAAATATAATTATCAATAATTTGATACGATAAAATAGTCAAATATCTCTTCATTCTTAAAAAAAAAAAAGAAAAAAGCGGCTAATCTAAATACCGAATAAGTACTCTTCATCCTAAAAAAAAAAAAAAAAAAAAAAAAAAAAGCTAATCTAAATACCGAATAAGTCCAATGCCGTACGTCCAATTTGAAAAGCATTTTGCAGAGGGAGTAATGCAAAAACAAAAAATGACCTAATGGATAAAGGCGCTGTTAAGGTTTAAATTGTTATTGATTTTTAACGCACGAATGAAACCACTTTGAAAGACACTGAACACTTCCAATGGACCTTATCTTCTCGTGCAGCTCAGGCACTTCATTACTCTACCGGAGACCCTTACTTCCCCGCCAATTGTCTTCTCACATATCCACTCCTCTTCTACTCAATCCCCCCCTTGTCACCAAGTCGCTGGGAATCACCGATAGCTATTCCTCTTCCTCAGTTCCTACACATAAAGTTACTGTCCACGACCGACAACGTGGTCTCGTTCACGAATTCCTCGTCCCTGAGGTAATAATCCTTTGTTTGTTACTTATTACAATTAATTGATTTTACTTTGTGTTCGTGTATATCAAAATTTCCTTTTTTGTGATTTCAAATGCAATTGCAGGACCAGTATATATTGCACACAGCGGAATCACAGAACATCTCTCTTCCATTCGCTTGCAGGCACGGTAATTCGTCTATCTAATCAACATTTCTCTCCTTTTGACTTTTAATAGTAAAACCTCCTTAAAAGAAGCTCTGTTTCTTCCTTTAAATATCTCTAACGCATGAATGACTTCCCATTTTATGCAACTCCAATTGATTTGTTCGTTCTGCTAGTTAACACTCACACATTGGTGTCACCGTTGCCTTATGTTGCAAGATGAAGGTTGTACTTTCATTTGGGGTTTGTGATATTCATGCTAGTGACCAAGATTGAGTTTTGGTTTTCCAAGTGGCCTTTGCTACCTGGAATTCCCGAAAATTGTACTGTTCCAATTAGAACTCCATATGATATCCACATTTATATATATATATATATATTGGTAATATCCTTGTTCCTGAAAGACTCTGTGATTGCAGGTTGTTGCACTAGTTGTGCTGTGCGTGTAAGATCTGGACAAATTAGACAACCAGAAGCACTAGGAATATCGGCTGAATTGAAATCAAAGGCATGCATCCTTACCTTCTCTTCAAATTTGAAACCATTTTTAACCATATAGGCCATTTATATGCAACTTTATAGCTATTTTATTATTTTGCATGTGAATTGTGACCCAAAATGAATAACTAGTCTACATTGGAAGAAGGCTGTTGACCATGGTTCTGATTTGCTGGATGGGGCATTGAATAAACTTGAACATTGCCGAGTCAAAGATCTCTTAGTATATATTTATCTATTTGCAGAGATTTAAATGGGCAATGTAAGATGAATACTTAAGTTCTTCACATACCCTTTTCTTCATTGATGATTTTGGGAATGAAAGTAGGATGGCCCAGACTTTACATGACCGATTACGCTGCAGCATCTACATATTATTTATCACAATCAAGTTTGGCATTGATTAGGAGCTAGATGTCAAAGTCTGGCATTTTTCTGACAGTATCTGTTGGCTTCCTCTTTTCAAAAAGTTATTTACATTCCAAACTTTGATTGTAACTATGTTTCATAAGCTTCATAAAAGTAATCAGAAATGAAACTAATGGCTCTGTCAATTTTCTTTATCTGCACATTTACTTACAAGCATAATAGGGAACTTTGTTCATCAGAATTTTCTTCAAACTTAAGGCATTCAAGGAGGAATGAAGTATTTGAAACACAGTAGTTTTCATTCAGAGAATGTGTAAAATTGTATAGTTAAGCAAATTAATGTGAGAATTTAAAAAAAAAAAAGGTGAACCCAAGCATTGAAGGTGCGTGCTGTTTCAGAATATGCAACTTATTATTCAGTAAGTTAGGTTGCAGATCAGACAATTATCTCTATTGAATGGACATTTGAGTTAAATGTGTTGTTTCCTTCATTCTTTGATTAATGTAGAAAGTCATGTTCACGAAATATATGGTGCAGGGGTATGCACTTCTATGTGTGGGTTTCCCTTCTACTGATCTTGAAGTGGAAACACAAGACGAAGATGAGGTATTTGCAAACTTGCACCTTTTGAATTTTTCAGACATTGTTATCTTCCACTCCATGGTTTCAGATTCATGATCTTTTACAATGATCAAAAGAGCAGTAAAGTATGTAATGGCAAGGTTTTATGTGGATCATCGAATGTTTTCAATAGATTCTTTGATGAGAAATAGAGGGGCCAGTGAGATCTTCATGTGATGAAACTATTTTCGTTCCTCAGAGCTTTTCTTTTGTCATTTAACAAGTGAAACATGGGATCTTTTATGGGCAGGTTTATTGGCTTCAGTTTGGAAGATATTTTGCTCGAGGACCAATTGTAAGTTTGATTTTATCGAAACATGGATTATAAATGCATAGAAATAAAGAAACAGTTAGTGTCAAATGACTGAATGGAAGGGAGAATTTATATTTGTCATGATAACTAATATCTTACCTGACATGTATCCATTTTCCAGGAAAAAGACGACTATGCTTTAGAGTTGGCAATGGCTGATGAGTAAGGAATTGTATAACGAATGACAACTGAGGATCCACGTTGTCTACATTGTGGTCCTGTACTATTAATTGGTTGAGTGTATGTAGAATTACTACTTCAGAATTGATGTTATCGGAAAGTAGAAATATATTGTGATTTGCGGAATCTGTTGTTCTGAAGTTGATTTAACAAAAATTAATTGGTGATTTGTGGCGATATTTGTCAAGTTTGTCAAACAGATAAAAACAGGTAATTGCAGAAGGGCAGTACAAAGCAATCAACCGCAGTCAAACCCATGTTATTGGTCGAGTTAGAAGCTCAGATGCCACAAGAAGAATTAATGTGAGGGTATCCATCAGTTAGCAAAAACTGCTGCCTACAAGTTGGCTAATTCACGAGATAGTGGAACATGACTTTAAGTTTACCATTTAGTTGTCGGAGCATGGTCTTTCCATTTTTTTTCGGAAATTAAATTTCATTCCAAAAGAAAATGTGTACAAGGCTAAGGAGGCCAATACAAAATCAGTACATGACTTAGAATTTCAGACCTAGTATGTAGAATGGAAGCTTGGTGTCAGAGTTCCCAAGCTACTGATAAACCGGAGCTTGAGATTTCCTGAGTTTGTGAACAAGAGTTGTTCTCTAATCCCTTTGCCAGTTTCTTTAGTGATTTGAGCTTTGGATTTTTTTTTTAAAATTCTGGATCAGCCTCATGTTACGTTCTTTTAAGATGGCATATGTCACGCTTCATCAAGCACTCGTGCAAACCCAATTGAAAGCCTCCTTACATTTTGTAGTGCCGTAGATATCCCTATAGTGGGAGCTTGGGCTATGCAGTCTGCATTTCTCCGTGATAGCACTCCGAATGTAGTTTGAAAATTCGCAGTTGATGAACAATTGAAGCTGGGATTTTTGCTTTTTCTTGCAAAGACACACTGGTTTAAGTTGCGGAAATAGCCTCTTTGTAAAAATACAAACTAAAGGTTGCGTATATTGTGACCCTCTTCAAACTTCTGCTATACGGGGTATATTGACTTTTTTTAAACACCAGATTTGTGAAATGTTAACGTAATGTAGTTTGTCGGGAGTTCCTAACCTTTTGTTTATATATTAGTCACAGTAAAGACACCTTGGGTAGTGCCTTTTTGTACTAGACTATACTAGGCCACTCCATTCTTTGCAGTCGAAGCATCAAAGAGATTCTGCATGACGCATTGATCAATATGCCATGCTGATGATGTATCCAAAGTTAACATGTCAGGAGAGTTTTGGTCTGGTTTATAGTTCGGTATTAAATTGCTATAAGGAATTAGCAAGATTACTCCATCCATTGTCATCGATGATTTCCTTGATTTTAGAGTTGTCAAGAAAGTGAGAATTTAAGGAATTTTAGAGGGTTGCTATTGAGGTCTCCACAGATATTTCATGTGTCAAACTACAAGGATGCTTGTTTGCCGTTACCAATCTTATAGAATATGTAATTTGCAATTAGCTCTCTGATGCCTAAAAGTTGCTTCAAAAACTAGGTGTATGATTTCCCGGTATTTAGTTCTTATGAACTCTCTCTTCTTTAGGTAGTAAGAGTATATGCACCTTATTTATAATGCCTCTTTGCCTGTCAGAATTATATATAGCCATTTTGCCATCAATGCCTTGTTTGTCAAGGATAAAGGGATTATGCCTAAACCACTTTTCTCTTGCAACATGCATATCTCTTCGCCTTGGCATGATTCATTCTACTTAGATCACCTGTCTATAGAAAACATCTTAATATCCTTTCAATAGTCTTAATAAGACTTTTGGAAAAGAATGTGTGTGAAAACCAATATACAAGAAGAATTTGTTAAAGATGACCTTAGAGTTGTCTGAATGAGTTTAAGGATGTCACTAGTAGACTGATGGATTTGTCTTTAACCTTAGAGAAGAACAAAAGATCATCCGCAAAAGCCAAATTGAATAATTTTAATCATTTTCATTTGGAATGATACTTGAAACTATTGTTAAGAGTGATGGTATTATCAATTAACCTGTGCCAGATCTTTAAGTAAAGGACGAAGTAGGGTGATGGTGGGTCACCTTGCCTAACTCCTTTACCTCATTTGTACCATTAATTCGAATTCTAAAGGAAGTGGTGGAGATACACTAGCTAACCCAAGTAGAGAACTTGGCGAAAAAAACCATAAGAATATGTGAGATGAAATCCCAACGAATTGAATGAAAAGCTTTGTTGGAGTCTAATTTAATCACACAATTCTCGCTTTTTTTCTTTCCTTTCCATATTCCTTTAGGAGCTTTTGAGTCAACAATATGTCATCTTTAGTCATTCTATTTGAGATGGATGCATTTTAAGAGAAGTTAATAAGCGGACAAAACACACTCTTCATCATGTTAGCTAATAGCTTAGAGATGATCTTGTAAATGGTATTACAGTGTAAGATAGATGTAAAATCCTTTATAGAGCTAGGATTTGGAGTTTTGGGCATGAGACTCATGTAAGTTAATTTTCTCTTAGCAACTTTTCTTTGTCAAAAAAATTTAGAGCAACAATTGCAATAAGATCGATGACATATGGCCATGTTTTTTTTTAAGAAAAGAACATTGAGGCCAATAGTCCTATTGACTTAGAGGTATTGAGCTTAAAAAGAATGTTGAGGCCAATAAGTCCTATTGACTTAGAGGGACTGAGCTTAAAATCTATCTTTTCCACCTCTAGGGAAGTGATAGGAAGAGTAAGCAATGCAACATTTGTATATGATATTTGATCAATGTGAAGGATTTCAAAGGGTCTATAAAGGAGTTCCACTTCTCAAGTTTTCTAAAAGTGTTAGAGAAGTCAAAAGTGGGAGAAGTCAAAAGCCACTTGCTTCAAACCCTCTTAAGTGGTTCCTAAGCTCCCGTCTTTTTTAACTATTGATGTATTATTGTTTATATTTCTCATTGCAGATATATGAAATAATGTTGTTTCTTTGACCACTTCTCTTAGCTAAGTTACTCTAGATTTTTGTCTGAGTAAAGAGTTGTGTATCTATAAGGCATGAATAAGCTCATTTTGCTTTCTTTTGTTCTAGTTGTTTGGTTAGGTTACTAAGTTGTAATTAAAGTTCATCTTGGATAGTTTTGAGATTACTTTCAATTGAAGAGATGGCAAGCTAAGTATCCATATCATTTTCTTTATTAAGTTTCTTAAGTTAGCTTTTTTTTTAACAAATGGGCAAAATGCCTCTAAACGCTAATTACAGTGGACGCCGCCTGGGGAAGGTGGTGCCACAGCAATCCTGTGCAAGGATAGTACTGATGCCAGCATGAGGCTTAGGGAATTCATGGTTTCCTAAAGGAAGGCTTAATGCAAAATTGGTCATCCAATAGACGGCGGAGTTTCCTTCACAGTAGGTGTGTAGACATTTCAGTTCCCAATCCCTGTGGAGTAGCATTTTGAGTTTGGAGATCAAGGTCCAGTTGCAGTGGGTATATGGAGGATCCTCCTCAAGAATTTTTATAACTTATGTGTTGTCTACTTCCAATAAAACTCGTTGTTGCCAACTTCAATCCTTTCAGGGCACCCAAAGTTCTGACGCCAACGGCGTGCAATTGCAAATCTAATAGGCAAAGCCGGTCTTCCTTTTGCCGCGATCATTCCTTAACACATCCCCTAGAAGTCCTGACGACTCCATTAGTGTTGATCTTGCACCATCCCATCGCTGGTGGACTCCATTCAATCTGGGCATCTAGGTGAGATGTTTGTGGGTTAGTGATGACCGTAAGCGTATTAACCTGCTGAATAGCCCTAACCCGGGCCATAATGACCTCCACGTGAGAGGCAAGTGGGAGGTCCATAAATATTCGTTGGTTTCTCCAATTCCAGATGAACTAATACGTAACACCAAAAAGTAGATTCCAGTCCATCCCACAAACTAGTGGCCTTTGCATGGAGAGGGTTAGCAGTCAACCAAGGAAGGTAATCAGCTGATGTAAAATTATGCCAGTGTCACTGAGGCACGAACTTATGCCACACTGTGTGAGTAGTGGGATAGTCTCACAGTGCGTGTAGGCATGATTCCTCAGCTAATGAACAGCTTCCACAGTAGGGATTATTACCAAGATGTCGCCGGACCCGTTCCACGTTAGTGAGAAGACGGCCTTACAACGCTAACCATAGGAAGGAACGGATGCGTTGAGGCCCCTTGAAGCTCCAGATAAGCATCCAGTGATTATCTTAAGGATGCCATGAATTATTGCATAAAACAACATATGTCGATTTGACACTGAATTGACCAGATTTTGTCCAGTCGTTATAGATTCTGTTCTGCGCATTGGTGTTTATGGGGGGTTTGTGGATGTAAGCTGGAGGCAAACGGAGGCTAGGAGACGGGTCTGTAAAAGATCCCAGTTCCAGTGGTCATCTGCAGTAATATATTCCCCCACACGAGCTTGTTTCTTCGCCTCAGAAATCGTGGACACAGCAACTGCCAAAAGTTTAGTATCCCTCAGCCATACATCTTCTTAAAAACGCACGGTGAAACCATCCCCTAATACCCATCGAATACCAGGATACACTGCTGGCCAAACCTTACAGATGGTTCGCCAAAGAAAGGAACAACACCCCACTTGTAGTGTTGGAG
Organism: Erythroxylum subrotundum; assembly: GCA_027563845.1. NCBI lineage: Eukaryota > Viridiplantae > Streptophyta > Magnoliopsida > Malpighiales > Erythroxylaceae > Erythroxylum > Erythroxylum subrotundum. Next base: position 11,935,822 of record JAOQMQ010000005.1, on the reverse strand, counting down.
GAATGTAAGTCATGGGGGGCAGATATTTACTCCTCGGTATTTGAACCCACAGGGTGTGAGGTTGAGTAAGAACATGCCAAGCTAACTTCATGAGGAAGGAATCATTATGTTCTTTTAGCTTCCACAAACCAAGGCCTCCACGGTTCTTAGGCTAACAAACGTCGAACCATTAGAGTAAATTCACCTTTCGTTCCCTTACATGAGCACCCCAGATGAACTGACAACAGGTACCTTCAATTTGGTGGATAACTCCCTGGGGTAAAGAAGTAGTTTGCATGGTATAGCAAGGAATATTGAGAGCTTTTGATCATATTAAGTTTCTTACACAGATGTAGGCTTTAGTACCTTGAAAAATGTGAGCTAAACCTCTAGCAATAGTTTCCTGATATCCATCCAAGTTAGTGAGGTAACTGTTGAATCAAAAAGGAGTTGCTCTGTGCCAACCTGATGTGAGATTTTAAATATCAATGGAGTAATGATTAGAGAATTGAGGATTAGAGAATGAAACTTTGCTCTTAGGAAAACTTTGTAGGAGGAATGGGAGGTTAGCTAGAGAGGTAGCACTATCCACATGTGAAAAACAAAATCACCATATACATTGTCGGAAGCTTAAAAGGTAGCTATAATTGGTAAAAATTATGGACCATTGCAAAAGGACTTAGTATGTATGAAGTAATAGTTGAGGTAGGGTAGAAGAAGAAACAAAAACAAAAGCAAAACAAAGAAGGATGGACATCAACGGGAGGGAAGCTAGGGGGCCAATTGGAGGAGTCAACGAGCAAGAAAAGAAAGGCCTCTCTCTCTACCATCTTTTCCATATGGCGCAAGCTTGAGCATAGTCCTTATAGATATGGAAATTTGGAGGGTTTTTTAAATTTGAAAATTGAGGTAGTAATAATTGCAAATTGTATGTATAAATTTTAGGGCCATAATTAGTTTTTAGTTTTTGTTGTTAAATAAAAGCAAAATTTTATGTGTTAATTTTAATGGAATTATATTTTTATTATTTATAATAATTAAATATTAAATAACATTTAAAGAGAAATTAATTTTATGAATCAATTAAATAAATCATTTTAATTTAATTTTGTATATTATTAATAAAATTAATCATATTTTGTTAAAATAAACTAATTAAATAAAAAAAATTTAAAGAAAATATT
>JAOQMQ010000005.1:11898729-11913718 GCA_027563845.1 Erythroxylum subrotundum | reverse complement strand
AACCATTCATGAAGTTTTCTTCAACCATCATGTCAAAACCATTCTAGTCGCAAACTTCAAAACACATAACATGCCTACTTTTATATAAAACCAGCCAAACCACACACAACTCCATGAATAATGGTTTCAAATCTTATTCTAAAATGAATATCATCGAACTGCTATGGGATTAGGGGCCCCCTGTTCATCATGGGCCCTGGGCAGGTGCCCTGCTGGCCCCTGCCTAGGGCCAGCACTGTTAGTATTGATTCCTTTCCATCTAGATTGTTTCTATCTTTAGAATAGGGTATTTGTTTTTTTATCTTTGTACTAACCAAATTATGATTCTTACTATCTTAACCACTAGACTGCCTCCTAGGTTGCCATTCACATCAATTTCCTCTCCTAGGCTTAAGTCTTCCCCTTTCAACCTTATAAGTTAGATAAACTTTATTAGCACTTAAATCATCATTCTCTTTTCAAACTTCCATTAGAGGTGTTGGATTGCATCTATAGGCCTTCTCTCATTAGGAATTCAAGGTTATTATCCCCTTTTGCAATTGCTCTAGTTGATGGAATTACCTTACCAATATATCTTCAACCTTATTATACATTATATTCATCCTCTCAAATTTTTGTTACATGGCTTGCATAAAGTATGAGTTTTCCTCTTTTTTAAAATTTTTAATACTACATTATTCTTTTTAATAATATTAATAATAATATACTTTGAATTAAGTGAAATCATAAGAAATTTTTACATATTTTACCCAATAATTATGTGTAGTGTGTAATAAAGAGAGTTGTTCTCAAATTTTGAAAGCATTTTTAACAAAAATTTTATAACACAACCATAATGATTTTGAAAAAAAAAATTAAATGAGAGTTATTAACATGTAATTTATGTTGAGAAACTCAAGTGGGATCTCATCTCACATGCAGAAAAAAAAATTCATGATTTGCCTAATGCCAAGATCATTTTAGAATGATTAATGCATAAAAAATATGAATTATAAATCATATCTTATTATGAAGCTTGACACCTTTTCTACAAATCACTTAAAATTTTTTTTGAAAAAAGTTTGTCTCAACTATCGTAGTTGCATATGTTTATATCCTCAAATAGTATCCACATATAAATGTTATGAGAACTCCACGAGTAGTGTAGAAAGGGGTAAGTAAGGAGTACTAGCTCTTTTGGAACTTAAACCTATTTATAATAGGATTTTAATTTTTTAATAATTTAGTTAAATCATAGTTATAAATTGAATTAGAACTCAATTACAATTACAATCATTTCTAGTTAAATACCAATTAGGTTCAAATAAGATCCAATATCTAGTGTTAGTCCTTATTTATTATACAGATTATATTTGTCCTTAAAGTTTTTCAAACTTTACAATTAAGTTCAACTTGATTAAATCTCATTTTTCTCTCTTTAAACATTTTTTATATTTGACCCATTAAGTTTATAAGTATTTTGGTAATGAATATTGTTGATTGCAAAATCAAACTACTTGTTTTAAGCTAAAAATCACATGTATACAGGTCGTTACTTGTAGTAAAAATCAGATATCATCCTATAAAAATTGTTCTTAGGCACCACTTAATTCAGGTTATGCTTTGTTTAAGGCTCTAATTCGAATAATAAACTAAAAAATAAACTAAATCAAACAAACTAGTAACAAACAAATAATGTAACAATGAAAATTTGTCAAGAGAATTAATCAAGTTATGAGAGAGAAGGATTTTACCTATCATTAATGCTAATCTAGTCATTTATGTGTATATAACGTGTCAGTTCTAGATGATCGTCAGGTTGATTACTCTCTCTCGAGTTATAATCATTCCCTAAATTGTAAACCCTGATCGAATTATGAACTTGCAATCTCTCAATTCACAAATTACCTATAATTCTAATTAGTTCTAAAACTTTCTAATAAACAATCGGGTCTCGCACGGAATCACTCTCTATGAAATTACTGAATACATTGATTAAGTGATCAATTAGATCGCCTAACCCTCATTAATCTTATCTAATCATTTTTATTTGGCTCAACCTCTCGGTTTGTTACAGAAACATGCAAATACATTAGTCAATCGCAACACCCAAACCAAGTAAACAATTAACATTAAATGTAAGCAAAATCTCAAACGAAAAATTAGAACATCGTTAACAACTCGAAATCCATAATCATACAACCTATCTCAATCTTACACATTAAATGAATAAAAAGGGAAATGAGGAGTAAATGAAACTTAGGTTGGACGATTCAGGAAAGCAGCAGCATTGGGAGATCACCTAATCTGGGAAGCTTTGGCATCGAAACCCTTCTCTTCTTTTTTTCTCTCTTTCTTCTTTCTCATTTCTCTTTCTATTTAGGGTTTCCAAATGTAGGCTGATTATAGCACCCTTTCTAGGGTTACCTCTTAATGCTTTTGTGGTTTTTCTAATTAAGGTAACCCTAGTGTCTTTTTGGGGTCCGAAATGTCCTTGAAAACTCGAATCTGGAAGTGACCCCACATCTGTCTACGCGCAGGCCACGATTGTGGCCCTTAGTGCACCATTGTGGCTAGTTGTCTGCTCTATGTCACGATCGTGGCTGACTCCCCATAATCGTGGTCTTGTGATTGAGTTTCTGTCACGATCGTGGCCTGAAGATTGTGGGCCTGTATTGGTGCTTTTGTCACGATTGTGGCCTACCTGCTATGATTGTGGGCTTATATTTTGGTTCGGGTCTCCTTCGAAACTCCTTCGAATGCCCTGAAACACTAACAAACTCATCACGACACCTCATATATATATAATTGAAGCTTAAATACATGTTCTCACAAAAAAAACACTTAAAACACAAATATTTATGAACTAACACAATTCTTCACCTAAACACACACTAAACAATTAAATTAATCACTAAACGCATACTAAATTTGTAGCGCCCCTTACCGTAGGATATATATCGGAACACTCTGCGGACATTCCAGTACATAACCTACGATAATGGTGTACTACGTTCAATCATAACATTCACTTAACATGGCATCAACTATTTTTATTCTCTTAAAAGATCTTATAGGGGAAAAGCACAATATTTTAAAATCAAATTTCCTCTTTTCATTTCATATATACCGAATGTCTACATTGTATCTTTCAACCTCCATACTAATACAACATCATAGCCTAATACAAAATGTGTTACATAAAAGAGGAAAATACACAAAATCTATCTAATCTGTCTATATCCAGCTGACTGACCTTTGAGTCATTTCTTCTTGTTCCTAAAGCTAAAAGTGTCCCTCAGTAAGTAAAGTCGTCCCTCGGTCCTGAAAAGTCAACGTTGCAATTTTGGTGAGTTTTGTGAACTCAATGAGACAACCATCATCGATGGTTCACTTAATTCATGCATCACATCAATACATATAACATATATTTCACTTCGAGGCAATAGCTTCGGGAACAATCTGTGAGTAACCTATACTTGTTGTCCCATATCGATCGGAGAGGAGAACGAAGCATGCCTTATAAGGCTGTGACAACCTCTCCCTCGTAGATGCGTTTTCTATTCCCTAACGTACCGGATCCCATCAGAACTTCAAAGTTAAATGTGCTTGGGCAAGAGTAGTACCAGGATGGGTGACCTTCTGGGAAGTCCTGCGAGAGTAGTGTCCAAAAGAGGCCTACAAGCAAAGGGACAATATCTATGAGCGGGTAGTCTGGGCTGTTACAATTCGTATAAGAGCCAATACCCAGATGGTATGCCAGCGAGGGTGCTAAGCCCCAAGGGGGGTGGATACTCGTTATCCCATATCGGCCAGATAGGAGAATGAAGCATGCCTTATAAGGCTGTGGCAACCTTTCCGTCGTAGACACGTTTTTTATGCCCTAATGCACCGGATCCCATCAGAATTCTGAAGTTAAATGTGCTTGGGTAAGAGTAGTACCAGGATGGGTAACCTTTTGGGAAGTCCTGCAGGAGTAGTGTCCAAAAGAGGCCTACACGCTAGAAAAACAAAACTGTGAGCAGGAGTAGTGTCCAAAAGAGGCCTTCACGTTAAGTAGACAATATCTGCGAACGGGTGGTCTAGGCTGTTACAGGTAGAGATGATGATAATAAAAGATAATCAGTTGATATATCCTGTAGGGACTTAGAAAGATTAATCCCTAATTTTTCAGGATATTCACCAAACCAATCTCTAATGGACATAATTCTATGGCTAAATGATTCCTTACTCAAGTGTATAAGTGTCCAAAAGAGGCCTTCACGCTAAGTAGACAATATCTGCGAGCGAGTGGTCTAGGCTGTTACAGGTAGAGATGATGATAATAAAAGATAATCAGTTGATATATTCTGTAGGGACTTAGAAAGATTAATCCCTAATTTTTCAGGATATTCACCAAACCAATCTCTAATGGACATAATTCTATGGCTAAATGATTCCTCACTCAAGTTTATAACTAAATACTACAGGACAATTTTTGGGCAAGAACGAGAGGAGATAAAATGGCACTACTATGGTTCAAGCATTATGTACCTAGATATTCCCTCATCCTTTTGTCTTGCTATCAAAAATAGTATCTCTAAAATATTTATGTAATGTATGAATCAATTAAAGCATCAATAATTAATATAACACTTGACAATTCGGGAACAAACTAATAACACTCCTTATACCAATTATATTGACTTATAAACCTAAAATTTTTGTAAATCTGTACTAAACCCCCACAAAACACTTACAAAAGTCCTCTAACACCTCTTGAAATCTCAAATCAATAAATAATTACAATAACAAATGGTTGAAACATTAACTAAAATATGATAAACACAGACTAAACCAAAACATTTTATCAAGTTTCTTATAGATCTAAGAACAACTCAAATATGCCTTCCAATCAATTGATTGGTTATAATTAGTGTGATCATGATTACGAAATTCAAATTTATTTATATATTATTTTTAAATTATTCCTAATTATAATTTCATTAAGATGTCATATTGATGGAATGCTAAAATTAGCACATATTATGTTTTTTTTCCTATAATGAAAGTAATTAATTTCATAAACTAAAGCACATAGATACAAAGAAAAATACATGAGTGTTAATTAGAGTGTAAATTCACTAATTTGGCCCACTAATGAGGATCTTAGATAAAACATTACTTGTGTGTCTATAAACTTTTTTATTTTGTGGATGTATAATTAATCCTTATACTTGAGATTACTAAAATGTTACATATATGAATAATGTGCTTAGATGCTTCTTATAGTCTCTTATATTTAGGGTAGCTTAATCGTATAATATAAAAAATATAAAGATAGATGAATAAGTCAATAAATGATTTATCACTTTAAATTAATTAAGGAGAATGTTCTACTTTCTTTATTAGTAATAATTTTAGAATTTTTCTCGCCAAAGAATTAAGATTTAAAAAGGTTATTTTTAAATTTCAATTGTAAATTAATTATTATTTGGTAAGAAAGAACATGATTGAATTTTATATAATATATATACTAATTCCATACTTTATATCAAACTAGAACATTAGACAGAGAAATGACTAAATTTTATACACACACACACACACATATATATATATAATATTTAAATATAGTTATAATACGAATAGGTAAAGTCAAACTATTTTGAGATTTCTAATCTTTGAGTGGTCATAACCTTTTAAGGTGAGAATTTTGATTTATAATTATAACAGAAAAATAAAGAAGAGTTTTAATTTTTCTAATTCTAACTCTAAATATGAATTATAATTTATAATTATTTTCAATATATTATAAATATAATAGGCTATACATATAAAATAATGAAAGAGAAAAATAAATTAAAGTTAAGTTAAACTTAATTGTGAAGTTTAAAAAATTTAGAAATCAAATATGAGACATACATTATAAAATTTAAACTCTAATTATGTAATTAAAGTTAGACTTTGATTATGATTTAAAATTAGAATTTAATTTAATACTTAGTAAATCATAGTCTTCCCGTACACTCTTTGTCAAGCTGCCTTAGTTGAAGTTAGAATATTGAACAGCTTTATGATGGATTCTTTCATCATAGAAGAAATATTTTTATAGGGAATTTGAATCAAGTTTATCTTAGTCAATTTAATTGTCGATTATTAGTTCATGTTATTATATTAAGTAATTTAAATGAAAAATTGTATAAACTATTTTACTGTATTCATGATTAGATCATGATTAATTTCCTAATACTGAAAAAAAATCTTCAAAATGCATTCAATTCCTTGCTAATAACACTTAAATTAAGAATCTTTACAAGTGTATTAGAAAGGCAAAAAAAACTTGAAAAGAATAGTAAAAGATTCATGAGAAGCATAATTTAAAATAAATAAATAAATTGATATCTAAGTGAAAACATAATTTTAACATAACAACAAGAGATAATGAAAAAATTGAATAAATTACAAAAGCGTATCAAAGGTTGACTAAAGACACGGTAAAGAAGAGGTTATGTTTTAATTGGATTATCAAATAAGACACGAAATTGTAGCGTATAATGAACTAAAGACAAGCAATGAATTCAACCTTAAAAAACACAACACCTTTTGATTAATATAAAATATTCAGTCTCTGATAATATAGGTTGTAGAATTTTAGAAAATCTAGGTCTAGTTAAAAGTTAATCCAAATAATAATTTAGAAACGAAAGTACCTTTTTTTAATTTTAAATGGATTGGAATCCTACTACTTTTGTCAGCGTAAGAGATTAAAATAAAAATTATCGTATGGGGATTTAGAGTTTTAATAAAGTCTTATTTATTTCCTTAAAAAAAAAATAAAGTCTTATTTATGTTGACTTCTAGTTGAAGTCAATATATTTTTTAATCTGTTGTTTATGTTGGAAATAATATTGATTAAAAAAAGGGAAGCATACCATAATAATACAAACTCGGAGTCCTAGCAGGTTTGATCAAAACGACGTCCTTGAAGGGCTAACAAACATGATCAATAACAGAGAAACAACTCTCTAAAAATAGTGGGAGAACACAAATTAAGGAGATTTAGAAAACTTACAAAATCCAGGAGGTACAAAACCAGAGTTCCTTGGGTTCAGCTTTTGGGGCGTAAAAGCACAAGATTACAGCTTTTCAACAACAAACAATCAATTAGCATTGACTAGTGACTGAAAGTAGATAACTCACGCACCCACCAGCGATCTACAACGCTATCTTTGCTTCACCCCGCCTTCCAAACAGTAAAAACCCAAATGAACACAGGAATACTAACCCCATCCACTCACGAGTAGAAAAGAAAACAAAATATAGGAAATAACATGGACTCCAGAGAAGCAGCAGCGGTGCCACTACAAGTGGCGCCACATCCACCATCACACCACCACCACCACCTCCACCATCAACCTAACATGATGCTGGGGGTTCCACCCTCCTCTTACCCCACTAACACTGCCACTCACCCATCCATGATCACGACCCCTAATCTTCCTCCGGCAGCCGCGGCCGGTGGCGGTTTTCCCTTCAATTCCGTTGGGGCTCAGCGGCCGCAACTGAAGCAGCTTGATGGTGAAGGACTCAACGCAGGTGGGTTCGGTGGATCGTCTCCGCCGTCCTCCGGTGGAATGAGGTTTGGTGTCGACCCAGCAAAGAAGAAGAGGGGAAGGCCCAGAAAGTACAATTCCGACGGTAACACTTCGTTGGGTCTGGCGCCAACTTCGACGATTTCTTCCGGACATACGGATTCCGGCGGCGGCGCGGCGTCTGAACCACCGATTAAGCGGAACAGGGGACGTCCCCCGGGTTCTGGGAAGAAACAGCTCGACGCATTAGGTGGGCTGCTGATGATTATGTGCTTGAATTTTTGAAGTTTTAGTTGTTTTAGTGGAAATTGTTGTGAAAGCTTGAAACTTTGGTATATTTGAGTTGGGTTCTGTTTGTTTTAGTTGGAACCTTTGAACGTCTTTCTTTTTACATCTTTCAGGTGGAGTTGGAGGAGTTGGGTTTACACCACACGTCATTACAGTTAAAACAGGGGAGGTTTGTATGATTTATTATTAAAAAAAAAAAGTAATTGTTAGTTTGGCGTGATGTTTCCTTTTTTATTTCTTTTGAAGGTTGCTCTAGGCGTTCTTTTAGTTTAGGGCTTCTTGTGAAAACATATGCGTAGGTTCTTAGTTCTTCATTTGCAAAGATCAAGAATATGGTTGGTTTTATGATTTCGTTGAAGATGATTGGTATGAATGAAGACGGTTAATGATAGAATTAAGCTCTGGCGATGATGATGCCAATTATAGAAAAGATGGTTTTGTTGCTGATTTAATCACTTAGATTGGTGTAACGTTATTGGGTGCTCTTGATATTTCTGTCGTTCTCTCTTTCTTTATTGTAGATTTCAGTAAATTTCAATAATTTCAAATCATGGGTTACATGAACTACGGAGTAGGTCATTAACTGTTAGGATTTTGGCTAATAACTATAAAAGCGTCTTATTTCTGTAAATAATATAAGTGGCTGTCCAAATAAAGTTTTTTGATGAATGTTTGTGACCTTTGGATTGTGGAATATTGATCACTTAAATAGATGCATATGAAGAAATGTAGACTCAATTTGTTATTTTCTGGAGTCAGCTGATATATATGAATGAATGTAAACTACAACTTGACCTGGGTTATACCCACAACATGAGCTACTAGCAATTGTGCAATTCCCGGAGGAGGCAGGACATAACATATCGACTTCTCATTCCGCTGAACTAGTCAAATAGACAATCCTTGTGCAGAAAAGTCTCTGTTTAGCTCACGTTCATTACTTGGCTTGCACACCTTCAGGAAGTTCAAATCAAAATAGCCTATATTTTTTAAATGTTTGTTTGATCTGACCTTTTACGCACTTCGGTTTGCCTCACTGAATGATTCTCTCGAGTGAGTGAAGTCTTTTAGATTGATTAACTAATCTTGAGGTCCATTAAGGAAGTTTTCGTTCCTTCTAATATATCTTAAGAGAAGGGTCTCTGCATATGGTCTTGAAGGCTAAATTATCAATCTTTATAGATTGTAACAGCTTTTCAAATATTTTAGGCCATCTGACAAGAGCGCCTGCCTTTCTGCAGGACATTGCTTCAAAGGTTAAAGCTTTCTCACAGCAAGGGCCACGAACTATTTGTATTCTCTCAGCAAATGGTGCTATATGCAATGTTACCCTTCGCCAGCCAGCAATGTCTGGGGGCATTGTGACATACGAGGTATTTGACATTTGTTCATCATTAATTAGACATCTACAACATATAATCCTAAAATGACTTCCACATGTGGCCCAAATTGGAGGACAAGTGTCATCCAAAATCGTTGAGAATGAAGTTGGATCTTAGTTTATATATTGCCCAGTCTTGTAGTTTAAGGTTTTAAAAGTGACCCCACCACAAGATCTCTTCTTTCTGGCTTTAAGATGATTTGAAAATGCTTAAGATAAAATGTAGACATAAATTATGGTATGTTTTCCCCTTGATTACAAGCATTTCAATCCCTTATCTCTCATATATCCTAATTCCTGTACGCTTCTCTTTTACATTTTTTTGCTCACATCTGCATTTTTTAATTTCATTTGTTATTTCTTTTATTATATCCTTTGGGTCTCATTTGGTTCGCTGATTATCTATTCCACGTAACCAATATTTGATGTTTGACTTTTGATTGGGAGGCTACATTGGCAACTTAGCTGTTTGTTTTTTTTCTTTTTTCACTGTACCATGATTTTGAGGAAAGAACTTCAGTTTCAACACATTTTTACGAAAACGTCTATTAATTATGCTGATTAAAGGATTATGTTATTGTGAATAGCATATAAGCTGCAGTGTACATGATTCTACTATTAGATGGTGGATAAGTTTTTAAAGAATGGTTATTGAGCCATTAATTACCTATGGTGATGACTCCTTGTCCTATCAAGAACATAAATTGTTGTATGTCTATTTGCAGCCAACTGATTCTGCTGGAGTTAATGATTTGATTCTCTATGCTTCTCACATTGGTCTAATGGTGAAATCTGTAATGCACCTTCACTTAAAACTAATTTCCTGCTGAAATTATGCTAAGCAGGTGTAGAAACATCACGTATGTATGAGCATTTGAAACCTGCGCATTTTTGGCTGCTTAAACTCTTGTGGTTCTATGTTTTAAGTGTACTCATATAGCTCAACTACGAGCTCTACCTTGTGAGGTACCATATAGGACAGTGTATTAACGAGAACCAAGTTGGAATAGAACTAATATAGGTCAGTGTTTGATAGGGCGCTATAATCTTCAAGTGGCCTGTCTCTTTTAACTTTTGGAAAATATGTGTTTTTGGAAAATGTCCTTCGTGATAGATAGTGTAATGGTGTCAGATATAGGCATTTACTACTAATTATGAATTCATGATCATATAAGATATATAACTATAAATCATGAAATTGGGTTACTTGCGAATGTGCTGAGGCAGGTCCACTATACAATTTCAGTGATGGTGGCTGTCCTCTCAAGACTGTCCCTTTAGCATCGATCTGTTGTTATTCGAGATGCTTGTGTGTCTTTTGGGTTTTATGTAGTCTTCCTGTAAAATTATACTGCCTTTTTAATTTGGAGCTCCTGGTTGCAGGGCCGATTTGAAATCATTTCTCTATCAGGTTCTTACTGGTTCTCTGAGAATAATGGCAATCACATTAGAGATGGAGGCTTGAGCATATCGTTAGCCGGGCCGGATGGCCGAGTTTTGGGTGGTGGTGTTGCTGGGGTGCTACTGGCTGCGTCACCCGTGCAGGTATCTTGGTGGTCCTGTATTCCGCACTAAACTCTCTAAGCCTGAAGTATCATATCATATATTTTGGTTTTCCTTGTTGCCTGTTAGGTCATTGTGGGCAGCTTTATTGCACCAAACTCTGCATCGAAGTCTGGGCCTTCAGCAGTGCCTCAAGCCCAGATGCTGAATTTCGGCGGACAAATAACTGAAGCTAGTCCTCCTCAAGGGGCCTCTAGCGAGTCGTCGGATGAGAATGATGGCAGCTCTATTCAGCCGCAGCGTGGTCATGGAATAATATATGGTAACCCTGGTCAACCTATACACAGCATGCAGATGTATCAACAACTATGGGCTGCCCAAAATCCACAGTGATGAGATGCTTAACAATTTGACTGTAGAGTGCTGTGTGGAATAGACATGGCCATGGTTCTTCCAATGCTAACAAGAGGAGAGGGTTCTGAATACAAATTGTAGATCAGCGTTTCTTTTTCATTTTCCATCTTCATCTTCCTTGAGTTATTGAGTAATTAGGGTTTCTTGTTAGTGCCTTTTTTCACATAGCTATATACCACCCTAATTGAATAATGTCTTGGATCAATTTGGTATATAAGCATATTGTTTTTGTTTTGCATGTATAACTTTATGATGCACATGCTAATATATGCACTTAATTCGTTTTACTACTGTGAAACAAGCTGACAAGTCCAAGAAGCCTACATACCGGCTGGAAACTGTTATCACTTGCAGGAAATGAGGGATTCGAGGGAGGTTTAATCATAAAATCCTATTTTATCCAGGATCCGAAAATCTTATATTAAAATTGATAATAATTTTCTTCAACTTAACCGACCAAGATTGAATGTAGAAAGACTACTCAATTTCTTCTCCCTGTGAAGAAGAATGTCATTGACTTTATACTATACTAACCTATTCCATACTCCCGAATTTTTTTTCTTCTTGTAGGTATGTTAAATTCACATCATTTGTTTCCATCAGTGGAAATTTAAAGTTTTTAATCATTCCCATTTAAGTATTCTACACTTTGCTCTGGTTGGCGAATACTAGACTAGTATTCGCCACCATAGTCACCATCGGATGGGCTCCCCTAGTGTGCCAGAGGATCTAGCCGGCCCTAACCTGTGCCAGAGGATCTAAGCCATCTATTTAAGTGGTCCACTTAAATAGATGGCTTAGATCCTCTGGCATAAGTTAGGGCCAGAATACTGACTACTTAAATAGATGGTTTAGATCCTCTAGTACAGGTTAGGGTCAGAATATTTGGGCCAAAGGATCAGCTCCCCTGGCGTCACTGCCCGCATATACCGAGAATTAATGGACCAAACGCCATCAAATCAAAGTTAACAGGGGCGATGACCTCGTGGTTTCGGAGTCTTCAACAGACGTCTATCTCTTCATTCGAACAAGGTACATCCAATTTTTTGTCACACTAGGTTGGTAGTCACAACTTTCACAAATGGGTTAAGCCGACCACTCTGAAACTCAATGCAACCTTGAAACTTTGAAGAATTTCAGATAAAGAGCCCATAAATATTTAGACCTAAAAGATGCAGAGTGAAACTTGAGAAACATTAACAGCTCTAATTCGAAGGTTAAAAGAAATAAAAGAATGGGAGAATTTTGTATACATAAGGGATCCAACACAAGAATTAAGGGCATAACGTAACAAGGAAATCGAGCACATAGCTGTGGGAGATCAAGGGAGCACTAAGATGTTAAACATTGGTGTAGGTATGGATATATCTACTAAAAATTCCACAGATCAACTCCTTAAATTAAGCATAGGTGAAAGATTTATCCATTTTTTAAGGTAAGCTAGCTAGAAGACATATCCTGAGGGCATAAAATGTTGAGCTTTATAGATGCTTTACTCTAGATACAATTAAATAAGAATGAACAAAGCATACGAGGAGAAGACATCATTCAGGACGGACAAAGGAACCTATTGTTCGAAGTAAAAACAAAGGACGTAGGGGTCCATGTGGCTCACCTAAGAGAATATTTTTACACCCTTCTAAATATGACATAAAGTTGAATCATGAAAAATCTACCTAGCGGTAGAGGTAGAAAAGTTCTTTGGGTTCCTAATCACTCACACGAAATAAAAGCAAAAAATAGAGGTTATTTTGCATATGGAGCCATAAAAAATAAGAGAAAGAGCACAAAGACTGATAAGTAAGATAGAAAGTTTAAGCTTTTTATTAAGAATTTAAGATCATTGATCGACACTTTCTATTTTTCAAGATATTATGAAAGCTAAAGGACGAGGAGAACCCCTGTACATCTGTATGGTAGTTTTAGATGCAACCTTTAGCTCCCTTTTGATCACGTAGGGACATTGCAGCCAAAAGACAAGTATATTATGCAGGCAAGATGTTAAAGGGCCTAAAGATGAATTATTTAAAATTAGAAAAAGTAGCTTTCACACTCCTCATCGGCGTAAGAAAGACGAGGCTTTATTTTCAAGCTCACTCACTCTGTGTGAATAAATCTCCCATTATGATAGGTAGTACTGCAGAAATCAAATGTATCAAAAAGGCCAGTGAAATGGTCAGTTGAGCTAGGAGAATTCAACTTCAAGTACATCCTAAGCAACTCTTTAAAATATCAAGTTATTTTAGACTTTATGTTCGAAATGGTGACAGCCATTAAAGGAATTAAAGACCCGCTAGAGATAAATATTTAATATGGAAAATATATGTAGATGGAGATATAGGAGATAAGGACAATGTCACAGGATTATATCTAGAGGACCATGTTAGACATTTTTGTAATTTCCCATAAAGTTGGACAATATGTAATTGCATTTTTCAATTTTTAAATAACTTATCGGTTAAGTTACATAATTTGATCCGGATAAAGATAATAAAGTGGCCCAATAAATGATCTAAATTAATGGGTTAAAGTCTGGCTAAAAAATGAATCTCAATCAGTGTCGACCGGACCGATATTGGGCCTGTGATAGGGAAGTCCGATATGGAAGTTATATATAAATGTTAAGGTCTCCTGCAGTTGTTCATATCAATCGTAAGCATAAGGATTCTCTGACCCTTTAAGAGAGCTTACACTTTGAGAAAACTATAGAAAGACCTTACCCGCGTCCCGGAGAGTAGTTCTCCTGAAGGCGGCAGTGAATTCGCGTTCGTTTCGGCTTCAAAAAGTTCGTTTGAAGTTGTGGAACTGAACTCCGGCATTTTCCACATTTCTTGGTTTCTTGCCCTTTCGAGTTCGATTTGGGATACATAAATAAGGTATTGTTACGTGTTATACGTGGTATCAAAGCAGTGACGTAATTGAGTGGTTAAAAACGAAGATTTTTTTATTTTTCTCTCCGTAAGGTTTTCGGAGAATAAACTTTTGTTTCTCAATTTTTATTGCTTTTTATTGCATAAAAATAGTATACATGTGTTTAGCCTTGAGAAATGGGGTGAATTTGATTGAGAAATGGGGTTACATTATCACATACCATATACCCATAAAGAATTTGAGAATAACATAAAGATGTATCCCTTGTGCTTGTGGACTTTGTGAGCGCTGATGAGGATGTAATCACTACAGTGGCCTTTCGAGTCAGTATTTTGAATTGTTCTGCTTACATGTTAAGGGATGTCTTTGGTCTCATGTTTAGTTATTCTGCCCACAAATGTTGGCCTTACATGAGATTTTGAGATGTGCATAAAGGCATTGGATAGAAGAAAGTCGTTGCTTGAATGATCTATTCACCCACAAGTGGTAGTGTCGTGAGAGTTGATGGTTTGTACTCTGATCGCTTTTATATGGAGGTCTATTTGCATATAATATGTATTCAGACCATAGGTGTTTCATAATATGTGTGAATGGATTCTTAGAAAAGATACTGTTTAATGACTTTGAGTATCACTGTTGTCCTACATTTGTACTGGTCTAATCAATGTTATTTTACAGTCACCTTTTCGGTCAACAAAATCAGTGTTATCATTGAAACCCTGATCATTTTCAATACAAAGAAGTGGATGGAGGATGTATTGAATGCTATGGAGATAGCTAAGGTTGATATAGCCATACGAATGGATAGGTCATCTCCACCTACATCTATAAGCTCGAGATTTCATAAAGTAACCTATGAAGCCTGGGATCGGTCTAACATGTTGGATCCTGATCTTTAAGTGAAAATTTAGAAATATAAAATGTATGAAATGAGTATGTTTGTGTATGTATTGTGTAATAGATGTTTTGTGCCTTAAGG
>JAOQMQ010000005.1:11825324-11843597 GCA_027563845.1 Erythroxylum subrotundum | reverse complement strand
ATTAAATTGATGAGATTTGGGATATGATAGAATATGAAGAATTAAGTTTTGTTTAAGGATAAATTTCCAAGGGGAAATTGTATTGATTTGTATAAGATTGATTTGAGAGAAAAAAAATTTGTACCGAATTTGAGTGAATTATACCGATTTCGGAATGGGATTAGTCTTAGGGTTCCAACGCGACGTGGTTCTAAAATTTTCGTTACCTAGATGTCGGAATTCATTTTTTTCCTTACGCGATTTGCTTTCGTTTTTGTTCCGCATTTTATTATCCGATTTGTCCGATTCGATTTTGATTCGGTTTCGCTTCTTTCGCATTCGTTTGCTTTGCTTCGCTTCCGATCCGATCTGTATTCCGCGTTTTGACTTCCGATTTGCTTTGTTTCCATTTTCCGTTCCGTTTTCCGGTTGGGGTCCGGTCCTGAGATCGAGTCCCAACAGTGACGGTCTTGCAATATCTGAGACTGTTTCTTCTGTATCATAGAGAGGGCTATTGGAACCAAGAATGTCGAATTCTGGTAATTCGGGTTCACTAGGAATAAATTCTCCAAAATGTGGTCCAATAGATGTAGTTAATACTGGTAGATCTGGAAAGTGATTAATCTCTTTAAGAAAACCCCTTAAAGAATTTAATACAGCTTCCTTATGACATAGCCAATATAAAGATGCATACCAGAATTGGACACGTGGTTCAGTATAAAGCAGACCAATATGTGATTCTCTGTATGGGCAATGAACAATGAAGAAGCATTGAGTAGTTTATCATCTAGCAGAGGATGTCCATAGACGATGCTGTTGGATAATGACAGAACATTGATGCTTCGATTGATCTAATGGTTGAAACCATTCAAGCAATGTCCATAATAATGAACTTCCATTATTAGGATCACAAAGATGTTGATATAGTTGAAGAGGAGAGACTGTAAAAACACAAACATAAAGGGCAGAGAGTGCCCAAAGATACCATAATGTTTTTGCTGATAAAGGATCTTGAAGAAGATTCACATTAAGGTAAGGTGCTTTAATATTGAACATAGTAGGATTTCCATGAGAATTATGTTCAAGAAACAATAGGTGCAAGTAATAGAACAAGCTGCTACAGGCAAGTGAGGCAACTTCAGAAAGACTAGTAGGACTACTAGCAATAGGAGGAAAAGACCTCTTTGTAAAAGCAACAAGAGGTGGACTAGCAATATTTTTGTGTTTTTTGTGTCGAAATTAAGAATGACTAAAAAACTCAGGATATGTATAAGGCCGAAAAGAAGAAGGATACTTATAGAGAAAAGAAGTATCTGGTGGCCATGGTGGGTGTCGTCAGAGTTGTGTGGATAAAGCTGTAATATGGGCATCATTCTGTAAGACATCTTGTCTTTGATTAGGAATCTTCAGAGGTGGAAGATTCTGAGAGATTTGCTTCAGATGCTTGACAGCGTCTGTTTGTTCCTTTGTCCAAGATGGTGGATTCTTTTTCAAGAGATTGGATAAGCTGGAAGTATAAGCAGCCATGTGTGGAATAAAATCTCAAATGTAATTAAAAGTTCCAAGGAATTGCTGAATCTGCTTGACAGGGAGATATTCATTTGGAATTGCAATAAATCTTTTGCAATATGTGGTCTTGGCTGGTAGAATCCATCTTTGAATTGCATACCCAAGAATTCAATTTCTGTAGTGCCAATAATGCTTTTCGAGGCTGAAAGCATAATTCCATACTATTGAGTGAGATCCAAAAATCTTTGCAAAAGGGTCGTATGTTCCTTATGGGTGTTTGAGAACAGTAAGATATCGTCAATATAGATCAGTGCACTGTTGAGGATAGGCTCATAGATTTTTGTAATGGATTTCTAAAAAAGTGTTGGAGCACCTTTAAGTCCAAATAGCATTACAGTCCATTGATACTGAGCATTGGGAATGCATAATGCAGTCTTATAATGTTCTTCAGGGTGAAAACCTAATTGCCAAAATCCTGCTTTAAGATCAAACTTTGAGAATATAACAGCTTCCTTGAGAAAGAGTACCTGTGTACTGATTTTAGGCAAGGGAAACTTGTCATCCTGCAGGAAAGCATTTAGAGGTTTGTAGTCAATGACTAATCTTTTCTTTATACGTTTCTGCTCTGAACGTTTATTGACATAGAATGTGTTGGACCCCGTTTCCGGAGCCCAACATTCGGAGACAAAACAGAACCGTCATCCCATAAGGGTGGCGTGCCCACAATAGTTGAACATCAAACAACTAACATTTTGATAGTCACAAGTCAAAATCCAATCATATTTCATAAATGAATTCTAAGAGAATTTATACAAGCCCATTTCAAAATGCAAAATACACAAATATAAAATACACATGATACAATTTGAATGCTTATTATTAAAATGATTCTAAATTACAAAAACTTCCTGAACTAACTTCATTACAAAAGTTTCTAACTATCTTGGAGTTCCAATGCCTTACAAAGATCGCTAATCTTCTTCTTCTGCACCTGAGGAGGGAAGCGTGGGGTGAGCTACACAGCTCAGTGGCTAATACGTTTATAGCCATTGGCAACGAGCCATAAAAATCAAACATACATATACTTCATATATTCATATACATTTAAAACTCATTGGGCTAACAATTCGATCATTCGCAATTCAAATTCACAACTCATAATTCAACATATCATCATACAGAACATGTCAACTGTAATTAATCATCAAAACATAACACTCAATCTTGCATCTTCTTCTTTCTCATTCTTTCTCCTTTTTCCCTAGCTTCCACACACTCTTTTTCTTTTTCTCTTCTCTTCTCACGACTTTCTCTCTTTTCGTTTATTTTTCACGACAACTCTCTTCTGCTTCTATTTTTAAGACAACATTTTGGTTTTCCTTCCCATTTTGCCCCTCATTTAAGTGGTCTTTCCATATTTACCCTCATTTTGTCTTTAAAACTGACATCTTAACTCCTTATTTTGATCAAGTAAATGAAGCAATCTGATAACATTTCCTTCTAGAGAAATGTTCCTCTATGTCTTATGTTTCCAATGACACCAAGATTATTCAATTGAGTTCAATAATTTAAAAGTTATGGCCCAAACACTTTCAGACTGTTACTAAACTGAGACTGTACACTATACCCAACTTCATTCTAGAAATTGAAAGTCTTACTGACTAAATTAAAATTCAATTCCTTGAGATAATTTGTAGCCTCATGCCTCTAGTTTAATTAGAAATAAGAATAAACTCATTTGGAGCTCTACAGGTCTAGATATCACCAAAATACTGAACCATGTTCAGTAAAAATATCCAACTCATACTCTTTCAACTGATCCTCTCACTTTGATTCAATCAATCTTTCTGAAATTAATCTCAAAAATCATAAATTTTTATGGAGAGGTAGAGGAATGTCTTAGGAATCTAATGCTTTAAAAATTAGGTCGATCGGAGGTCGAACAAAAAAAATATAGCTAAAAGAGTGGAGAGAGTTCGGGTCAGGGGAGAAACCGGCCACGTCCTCGCAGTCGCGACGCCTCTCGACCGTCGACGCGCGCAAGGGAGGCAGCGTCGCACTCGCGCCGCGTCGCGATGGCGACCTGCCCCCTGGTCTTTCTTCTTCCGACATTCCAACTTCCCCAATTCATAACTTTTGACCCAAAACTTCAAAATTTGCAAATTTGGTATCAATGGAAAGCTAAAAGAAAGCTCTACAATTCCATAAAGGACATAAAAATAATTTCTGTCTCTAAAAGGGTCAAAAGTCCACATCAAAGTGGCTGTCTGACAATTTCATCCTAAACAATATCATAACTTCTAAAAATCATATCTTCCTACTCCATTGTCCAAAAATTTCATATTTTATATCGATGGAAAGCTAAAAAGATACTCTACAACTTTCATGAATAACTTAAAAGCAATTTCTGCCTCTATAAGGGTCAAAATTTCCAATCAATGAAGCTGTCCCGAAAAGTCACCTTATGTAGCAACTCAATTTCAAATGATCATAACTTCCAGCCCCGATATCAAAAAATGTTATACTTTATAGCGTGAGAAAGCTAGAAAGACAAGCTACAACCTTTATGAAGACAATTTTATCAAAATCTCTCCAGATCAAATTTCAAAAAAAAATCTCTCTAGATCCACCCAGAAAAATCACAGAAGTTTCAAATCTAAAAATCTAACTCTCCACGATTCATTCTTAGAAAATTTTCAGACTTCCACTTTTCAAAATCCAACACCTCTATTTTTATTCTAGTCTTTCTACTTCATTTCAATCAACTCATTCACCATAATTTCATACTACTCCAAAATATGTAAGTTTAGTCAAAAATCATCAAAAACCAAGAATTCATAATCAACCTATTCCTCTTTTGTTACTTTTCTGCATTTTCAACTTTCATGCTCAATCACTATTCTTCCTCTAAACTTCCATTTAAACTCAATATCATCCATAGACAAATTATAGTCCATGATTGATCATAAACATCAATAACAGAACACACACACATATACCCACTCATCATCAACTTACTACATTCACTACCTTAATCTTGTATATCATTTCAAATTCAAGAATTCTCCTTTTTCTTTACTCATGACTAATCACTAACAATTTCTCATTTAATAGTTCTAACTTCTAAGAAAAGTTTGGGGTCTAACAATTCTCCCCCCTTAAAGAATTTTGTCCTCGAAATTCTTACCTGAGTGATCAAACAAATGGAGGAAATGATGTCTTATGCTTTCCTCAGTCTCCCAAGTAACTTCTTCACTCGCCTAGTTTCTTCCAAATGACCATAATCAATAGACTCACCCGGTCTTTTAATCACTTATTTAATCACTCACTTTCGTAACTAATTCCTCATTATATATATACATATATATATATCTCAGATTACTCCCAATTTTCTACTCTTTGTATCAATGACACCAATATCATATCATATCAATATCTCTTAGCATACTCACATATATCACATTACAAATCTAAGACATCTTCGTTAGTAAAACTAACTCATAAGTCAATGGTTCGGTTCTTCACAACATTATATGGGCCAATACAATTCAAGCTTAGTTGATTCCTTATCCTAAACTTAGCACATTTTGCACTCAATCTAAACACATCTTGGGAAAGTGATATTGTCATAAACATTTCATCCTTTACTTCCTACCTTCGGTGTTGATCCACTAACTCCTTTATCTTCTGAAATCACTTAATTTCTAAAACTGATCAATTTCACTTATCAACACCCTTTCCGATCAATTTTGGCCTTTAACCATTTTTTTAGGCCTTAATCATCACAATACAAAAGCGAAAAACTCTTTTTGCCCTCTAACTCCTTATACGGTATTCTAATGAAATCACTATGATAATGATTGTTATACTTGAAGTCAATCAAAGCTGTATATTGATCTCATATTCCTATGAACTCTTAAAATGTAATCTTTAAGCATATCTCAACATTCAGGACTGTTGGCAACTCACAAGTGTGATCATTAACCTCTGCCTCCTTAACCATCAAACTCTATCTTAGTGTAGTTCTACGGGGATGTATAGCTTAAGTTACTATTTGTACTTTTCTAACAATCTCTTTACTCAATCTTTCTTCTTATGTACACACACATTTTATTTCATCACAACATATCATTCTTCTGATTCACACTCAAAATTCCATATTCATTTTCAATTTCCTTGATAAGATTCATAGATTCTGAGTCCTCAATTTGGACTCTTCTGAACTTTCCATGTAAAACTGCTCTTTACATTCAATGACTAGATGTAATTCATTTTTTTTCTCAAATCTCATGCTCTTTATTGTACTAGATTTGGTAACCTCAATATCTAAATTTGTACTATTCCATTATAAAATTGTCTATTCAGTGTATCAGATTACACTTTACCATTACTAGCATAGCACTCATTTATACATTCCTTTCAAACTGAATAACTTCCTCAAACTTACAAAATCCGTACATTCCCGAAATGACTCTGCACATATAATGTCTCCAAGACTTCAAAGCAATTACCATTATAGCACTTCTAAACCATATATCAAAATTGACTCATAATATTTAATTGTTTCATGCATACCAAAAACCACTTTATACTGTTGCAACAGATTATATCTTAATCTCTAATGTGAAACTTCATTATATATATTGCATAATCTCCAAATCCAAATGGCATAATCAACATTAAGGTTATAGTTCCTCAAAATTCTTCTTACATTCATCATTCATCCGGTTTACACATTTTCCTCAAATGTTCAAAAGTATTCTTCTTGACTGTTCGAATACATTCAAGATCTCATCCATGATCATCCTCACTAATTGATTTGATTTTTATTGGGTCACTTAAATTTTCTACTTCATGATACGATCGGGGTATTGATAACTCCAACAGATATAACCCAAATTTTCTTGTGCCCATAATGAATTCTTGCAATTCCTTAAGTGACTAATTCCTCAATGAAGGTAATATTATCTTATGTCATTTTCAGTTTCCCACTTGACTTCTTTTCCCTAATGATTTTCTTTTTTCATCCGATTCTCTTTAATTCACATCGACTTATTCAATGCCTATTCATTTGTATTAGTTCCTCCATACATTTCAGTTTATTTGCGTACTTCACTTTGTGTGTTGGTATCACATTCCTCATATTCAATTTTTATCTCCCGAACATATTTACACCGATTATAATGTGGACCTGTATTCTCCTCACATTAGCAATAGTGTCACCTCGAATTTAAAATCCACTATTATAGTTTGATACTTTACTTCAAACAAAATGCATACCTTTTTCAATAACATATCCTACCTCTCTTGCTTAAGTCTCTGTTATGGATAGGACTCCCATACTCACTTTCGAATTGTTACATATTCATTTCTAATTTGTTTCTTCATTTATCACTCTTAAACTGAATCGTTTGACCAACTTAACCCAATTTAGGGAAATTCTTCTTTGAAAGAAGATTCCTCGCTACAATCATCGATATTGTTCATGAAATCATTATCAATCAACTATTTTCCATGATTACCTATCAATCATTCTTAGTACCTCAAGAAGATCAATTTCACTATTCATAATATCTTAGTAGGGTCAATTTATGACATAGCTTACATAATCAGGACACCCTTTAATATAAGGCTCAATGAGATACTAAACAATTTCATTTACTCTAATATCTTGGCATATAACACCAAAATCATTACATCTTATCTAAAGATGTATTTATGTCAATTCATCAATTAGTAGCTTATGCTAAGGATACTTTAAGCCCATTTAATTCTAGATAACTCTTCTCCTTTTGAGCCAATCGTCGATCATAGGGGTTATGCTATAATCGTGTCCTTCTTTTTCCTCAAATTCATCATATATGGTAACATCATTAACAATCTCAATTCCTTCCCAATTGATCACTACAAGCACTTCCACGTCTTGCTCTAACTCATCTTAGACTTTGAACTATAAGAACTATGACCACAATATTCAATAAATCATAAATTGCTTCTTATATCATCTCTATGCATATAATACACATAGACTTAGTATTATCACTTATCATGGTGTCCCTATTATCAAATATGCACTCCCAATGACAAATCAATTTACCCTTGACACTATTTTTTTTTTCTGCTGTTATCCTCTCACCTTCCAATTACCATAAATCATCATGCATACCTATGTTCGAAATCAATTCGGAATCATAGATGCATATGCATCCAAAAATTCTGATCTCAATTTCACAAACATGTTCTTATACTAAATCATAACTCTTGTCATGTTTTCTCTTTAAATTCCAACAATCATTTGAAGTCCAAGTTCAACCTCTCAAGGTCACTTTTCACTTGACTCATACTCTTTATTTTCACCATTCTACTTATATTCTTATTTTTCCTCGAACAATCTATGACGGTATATTCACATTTATACCAATCTACGAAACACATCACTAGAACACAATATCGATTTCATAAGTACTCAATCATATTATTCTCCAATTTATCCATAAACATTCCTCATCTTACATTCTAACCAAATACCATTCTTCTCATCGTTTCTACTAGTCCAAACTATTAGCAGAAGTTCACATATGCAACTCATACGGCTGCAATTACTGGGATTCTATACTTACCAGTACCCTTCTTTAATGGTGTGGAATTAGATGCAGCAGATCCTTGCAAAACTCCTCGTATTCTTTTACGAGGTGGCATTTTACTCCTTCGATAAAACACTAATGTTTCAGCTAACTTCCATTTTTAATCTTATTCCCTACATGTATGCATGATATGCATGTCACTTAATGCAACACATCCATTCACAATACACATAACACTATACATTCTGAGCCTAGGAAAAACCTAGTCGTTCTGATACCAAACAATGTTGGACCCCGTTTTTGGAGCCCAACATTCGGAGACAAAACAGAACCCATCATCCCATAAGGGTGGCGTGCCCACAATAGTTGAACATTAAACAATTAACATTTTGAGAGTCACAAGCCAAAATCCAATCATATTTCATAAATGAATTCTAAGAGAATTTATACAAGCCTAATTCAAAATGCAAAATACACAAATATGAAATACACATGATACAAATTGAATGCTTATTCTTAAAATGATTCTAAATTACAAAAACTTTCTGAACTAACTTCATTACAAAAGTTTCTAACTATCTTGGAGTTCCAATGCCTTACAAAGATCGCTAATCTTCTCCTTCTGCACCTGAGGAGGGAAGCGTGGAGTGAGCTACACAGCTCAGTGGCTAATACGTTTATAGCCATTGGCAACGAGCCACAAAAATCAAACATACATATACTTCATATATTCATATACATTTAAAACTCATTGGGCTAACAATTCGATCATTCGCAATTCAAATTCACAACTCATAATTCAACATATCATCACACAGAACATGTCAAGTGTAATTAATCATCAAAACATAACACTCAATCTTGCATCATAATTTGACAAATCAAAATGCAAATGCACACATAAATGGCTCGAGAGTTACGTGAAACGAAACGGATAAATCAAAGTTTAAACCGTGAACAAAACGAGTTCGATTTCTCAGGATCTTGTGGCCTCAAGTGGGCAGCCGAGAGAAGGCTATACGTCAACGTGACTAACGAAACATTCATCTCTTGCCCAAACACAATCAAATTCATGCTCAATTCATTTCCATACATTTTCATATTCTCATGCTTTTTATGCTTTCACTTCTTTTCATTCAATTCAAAATGTCATAACCTTTTTCAAGGTATAACATGGTCATAATGCATCACACAAAATCCATTCTTCTTTTATGGCATGACATGAAAATGAATCATCATACGTTTTTCAATAATCACATTCATTCAATTTAAGCAATTTAGCACACATTCACGCATAAAACAAAATGCTCATTTTAGTCATTCGCAAATTTGCATTCTCATGCTTCTTTCATTTCACCAAATTCTCATATCTTCATACTTTTCATTCATTTCAAGAAAACATGTCATATTTCATCATGCATTTTCAAATATTCACCACAATTCAACATTTATACAATTTAAACAAGAACACACACATAGGGCATTTGCCCATCACACAACAACTATAAAAATATTACCCACCTTATAACTTTCGAAAATCCAAACTCAATTTGTGCCCTTTCTCTTGCTCTTGGGTAGGTTGTTCTTGATTTTCCTAAAACAACCCAATTTTCCATTCAATTTCAATTCCATAAAAATCCCTAAAACTTCCAAAATTACCACCAATGAAATCAACATAAATCAATCTCAAACCTAACCTACTCATAGTCCATCTAGGCTAGAAAAACCAAAACCTAGCTTAGAAATCCATTAAAAATATCCATCTAGGGTTTTTCCTCTTTTAGATTTAGCCCAAGTCTTCTTCTTTCTCATTCTTTCTCCTTTTTCCCTAGCTTCCACACACTCTTCCTCTTTTTCTCTTCTCTTCTCACGACTTTCTCTCTTTTCTTTTGTTTTTCACGACAACTCTCTTCTGCTTCTATTTTTAAGACAACATTTTGGTTGTCTTTCCCATTTTGCCCCTCATTTAAGTGGTCTTTCCATATTTACCCTCATTTTGTCTTTAAAACTGACATCTTAACTCCTTATTTTGATCAGGTAAATGAAGCAATCTGATAACACTTCCTTATAGAGAAATGTTCCTCTATGTCTTATGTTTCCAATGACACCAATATTATTCAATTGGGTTCAGTAATTTAAAAGTTATGACCCAAACACTTTCAGACTGTTACTAAATCAAGACTGTACACTATACCCAACTTCACTCCAGAAATTTAAAGTCTTACTGACTAAATTGAAATCTGATTCCTTCAGCTAATTTGTATCCCCATGTCTCTAGCTTAATTAGAAATAAGAATCAACTCATTTGGAGCTCTACAGGTCAAGATATCACCAAAATACTGAACCATGTTTAGTAAAAATATCCAACTCATACTCTTTCAACCGATCCTCTCAGTTTGATTCATTCAATCTTTCTAAAATTAATCTAAAAAATCATAAATTTTTATGGAGAGGTAGAGGAATGTATTAGGAATCCAACGCTTCAAAAATCAGGTCGATCGGAGGTTGGCCAAAACCGTTACAGCCAAAAGAGTGGAGACTCTCCACGATTCATTCTTAGAAAATTTTCAGACTTCCACTTTCCAAAATCCAACACTTCTATTTTTATTCTAGTCTTTCTACTCTATTTCAATCAACTCATTCACTATAATTTCATAATACTCCAAAATATGTAAGTTTAGTCAAAAATCATCAAAAACCAAGAATTCATAATCAACCTATTCCTCCTTTGTTACTTTTTTGCATTTTCAACTTTCATGCTCAATCACTATTCTTCCTCTAAACTTCCATTTAAACTCAATATCATCCATAGACAAATTATAGTCCATGATTGATCATAAACATCAATAACAGAACACACACACATATACCCACTCATCATCAACTTACTACATTCACTACCTTAATCTTGTATATCATTTCAAATTCAAGAATTCTCCTTTTTCTTTACTCATGAATAATCACTAACAATTTCTCATTTAATAGTTCTAACTTCCAAGAAAAGTTCGAGGTCCAACAGAATGCTTGACAAGCCCAATCCGACTTTGTGGGCTCGATAAGTCCTTGCTTCAAAAGAATTGCACACTCATCAAGTGCGAGCTTCAGATCATCAAGGTTCATCCCTGGATGTATGGCTTTCGTAGGATTAATATCCTCATTCTTCTTAAATGGTAGACTTATGAAAAAGTCAGCATTTTTTTCACAGAGGATATGGGTGAGTAAACTATGCATGAGACTCTGGATAGTATCTCAACAGTTTATCTCGAAGTCCAGTGTAATGTGTAGGAACCTGGGTTAGTTCAAACACATTTTTTATATTAGTGTATAGACTAAAAAGGTTTCAATACCTGAGACCTGTGGGTAGGATCTACAAAGGTGATGCTTTACTGTAGGTATCCATACCAATCATAATGTCTGGGCCTAGTAGATTGCTTCCAAGGATTTTAGTCCAAACTGTACGCTAAGGAAAGAAGCGAATGCCGATTCGCCATTTTGTTATCAACCCAATCTTGAATGTGTTACCAACAACAGCAGTAAAATACTCATCATGAGAAGTCCATGCATTAGATGATAAGATGTTGGGCTTCATGATCGTACAACTAGAGCCAGTATCCATAAATCCAATAGCCTTGATGGGCTTATCATATTTATCTTGTTGAAACAACTGGATATGAACATAAGGTTGTTGTACTAGGGTACGATTTATCTTTAGATAAGTCTGCTGTAGCATGTAGAGTGAATCATCGCCTGTATGGATAGATGACTGAGATGATTCTTCATCAGAAGATGATACTGCGATAGCAAACTTGGTATCATTATGCTCTTGAGATTGTTCCTCAATTAGTTCCTCAAAGTGGTTATCAGAATGAATTGGCATAATAGATTTGATCTGCTGTAACAACTTGAGATCTTTCTTTGTTGCACGAGGACACGAATGAGCAAAGTGTCCTGGTTGTCCACATAGAAACATCGAGTTAGCTTCTGTCGATGTGAGGACATTTTGAAGAACCGCATGAATCTGCATTTAGTACTGTCGTTCTTCCTTTTGAAGGTTTGTGCCAAGGCTTCATGCCTTCCTTCTTCCTGTGGATCTTTCTCCGTTGGTAGACTTGAGAAGAATGAGTTTTCTTCTTGCTACGACACTCACAAGTCTTTTTACCTTGCATTTGATCTAGAGATAAGGCCTCTTGCAAGCCTGTTTGAGAATTGGACCGCCTTTAATGATATTCATGAACAAGGTATGCTGATCACATAACTTATCAAGAGAAGCTAATACAAGCTGATAGATTTCTCCAAGAGATATTGTTGACATGTCTCGTTGTAGAGAAACTATGGTCCTTTGTAGTTCTGTCTGTATTTCATCTGGAAGGGATGATATAGAAGTATATTGAAGATTAACATCATTCCATTCATTCAAAAGATATTACCTTTCCATCATGCGTTTATAATGCTTCTGGATATCACACTTATCAAGAGAACAACATTTCATCTTGAAATATTCCTGACGGATTTGTTTGTTAATCAACTGGAAGTTTCTAATGAATTCTTTGTGAATTATACCGAGCAATTCTCCAGCAGTTGATACTTGTATGTACTGAAAACGTTGGTAGTCAGATATACTTTGCCACCATTATCGCAAAGTACCAGTGAATCTGGATGTGAATTCAGATAAAATATCTGGCAAGTGGTAATTTGGTCTGGTCATTTGTAGATCAATCCATGCACCGAATTCATGTAGTCTATCCCTCCATTTCTTTAGGGGTAGATCATCAAACGTGAACCAAGGTCCCAAAGTAGGCTCGGTTGTAGTAAGTTGTGCAGCTGCCTGAGCTGATGTTGCTTAAGGTGCAGGTTCAAGTCTGAAGGGTTTAGTCCCAACAGATTCTGCTTCACTAATTTCAAGTTCTTCAGTATATTGAGGTATAGTCATCAAAACATTGGATAACTTTGAAAGATTAGCAAAGTGTGCTGAATCGTAAGATGATGGTTCTGAAACAGGTTCAGATGATGACTCAGGGATTAACTTAGACAAGACTTCTGAGTTTTGAGATGGTGTTGCAGAAACTTCAGATGTATTGCTTTCTGCTTCAGTTTTCTCTGATTGAGAACTGGAATTGTCTGCAAAAGATTTAGTTGTTAGAGTAGTTATATACTCTGTTTGTTTAGCGTTATCCTTATCACATGGGAAATGGAAGGTTGAACTGGTTGTGGAGACTCTGGTGGTGTAATTATTTGTACTGGCTTACTCCATTGTTCAGTAGGTTGAAAAGGTGTATAAGAAGATGACGCTTCTAGAACCTTTGAAGACTCAGAAACTCGAGGCTTAGACATACGATCAGCTGTCGACTTTGGTTTTGATTGTCGTGGTTTCTCTTGAGTTGTCTGAGGATGTATGTACTTTCTAATCAAAGGATAATTAAATTTAAATACCTTTGAGTAGTCAGCTTTTTCTGGATACTTTTGATACATAGGAGACGGATATGTTGGCTGAGTATTTGGAAACTCCGAAGAGCATGAGCCATAGATTGTCCTTGATTGTGCAGAATGCATATCAGCTTCCATTTGTTGTGCAATTCCTTGTATCTTTTGTATCTCACGAACTTTAAAGTCAAAATCTGGCCTCATATAATGGGCAGAGATGTATTGTCGAAGTTCAGCGTCAAGACGCTGAATCTGGGCTTTATAAGACCGATACATCGTTTGTATTTGTTCCGAAACATAATCAACTTTCTTATGCATAGCAATGTTTTGTTGACTAATTTCATCCAGCTTGGAATCAACCCTTCTGAGAACTTTGTTCTGTGATACTACGTTAGATGTTTGCCAGTTGAGAACTTCATCAAATGGATTCGATGCAAGTGTTTCTTGTGAAGTAATTCATGATGCTCTAATGTAAGGGTTATAGACAACCTGCTGTGTCTCATCAGTACTTCGTGACATTTGAGGAAATTCATCCTCGTATGGCCTCAGGGACCCCGAAAGGCACACAGGGAAACTATGACACAAACTAGGCCAAACTGGCACAACAAAAACTCTTGGTTGTTACAAATCAACGACTAACCAAAGTCAGATTGGAAGTATGTATCACTCAGTAGGCAGTTCCAGATATCAGAGCTACAACCCTCAATGCCTGTCCATCGGCATACACGGGCACAAATGCTCTCACCTTTTAGGAACCCTACCTCACTCACATACTCTTACTCTTCATTCCCCGTTAATTCAGTCAACCTAATAACAAGCAGCAGAGATTGTTGACTAACAGTCCTAGACTATCATAGACTTTCTGATACACAAGATCCTCAAATGGGGAGAGTGTAGAGCATACTCATCCTACACCTAGACAAAATAGGAAACAAGACTCAAGTCTTTGAAGCTTTCAAGAAGGAGAAGAGGCTTAGAAAAGAAACTTCATTGAACTTCAAGCTTTTGTACAAGAAGGCTTCAAACTAAATAAAGCATAAAACTGGATGATAAATTGAAGCATACTTACAACGAAAGACAAGCCCTGCTTTTATAGATGAACGAGGGGTAGGAAAGTAAATCTACCTAGAAACATCATGATGACTAC
Source organism: Erythroxylum subrotundum (assembly GCA_027563845.1). Lineage (NCBI taxonomy): Eukaryota > Viridiplantae > Streptophyta > Magnoliopsida > Malpighiales > Erythroxylaceae > Erythroxylum > Erythroxylum subrotundum. The sequence goes on along the minus strand of JAOQMQ010000005.1, from coordinate 11,828,957 downwards.
TTTAGAAAAAAGAAACTAAAGTACAATGATGAAGGCTAACATAATTCACCTAACCTTATAAAAAAGGAATCTACTTTTCTACTTTGGAAAAATGCCACATCTACCTTTACGAAAGTCAAAAGAACATAAGAGCCTAGCCTTAAAAGTCTTAAAGAAGAATGATGATGGAATCTTCAATAGGACTTTGAAAATGATATGTGGGACCCTCATCATCAAAAGTCTTTGGCAGTGGTTGCCTGAAAGGATGTGCTTACTCTACAGATGTAAAGTATCGTCATCTTCATCATCTGTCAACTCCATGTCACAATCAATTTATGCAATGAGTTCATAGATGTTGGTATTAGCCCAATCAGAAGGCCATGGGCCATGAACAGAGGTAGTTGATGGACTAGATTACTTTGGGTGTGGGATGGATTCCACAGTATGTTGATTTGGTGGACAAGGAATATCACCTCCTCTGATACTTAGATAATGGTCGTAAAGAGATACCCAGTCACTAACAGGGGGAGTGTGGAGAGGATGTTTGATTGCTGTTGTTCCAAAATATGAACCTTGGGATGTACAGAGAACAGAGATATCATGCTGTGGATATTGATTATATTCGTCGAGAAGTTCACAGAGTGCTCTCGTGGCAGTGACTTCTTCATTCGGCCAATCACAGTAGGTATGCCAATGTTGGATATGACTGATGGTGCAGAGCATGTTTGTTTCTGGCATACAGTAAGGGCGATGCAATAGAAAGATCATGTATACATTTTTTTCCAGTTATGCATCCCAAAGACGATGTCGAGATAATTCACAGGTCATGTCAATATGCCATTTGGCTAAAGGTTGGAACCATTCAAGGAATGTCCAAAGAAGAACCATAATTGGTTGGATCATGCCAGTGGCGATAAACATGTAGAGGAGACAAAGCTATTGCACAGGTAAATAAAGCGGCTAAAGACCAAAGATGCCAGAGTGTGGATTCATCAAGAAAATCATAAATATGGTAAAGAAATTTGTAAGGGGTTAGCATGTTAAAAAGACAGGGTATAGCTACAATGTCATGTCGAAGAAGAGTTTGATGCATATAGTAAAAAACACTCTGGTAGAGAATAGGAGAAAGAGATTCGACCGTAGTATGGCGTCAAGAGAACCATGGAGGAAAGTCTTTCTTATACCTGACAAACCGGGGAAACTCCATTAACCAAAAAAGAGGTTGACTATCTATATTTTTTGATTTTTTGTGCCGAAATTGAGAACAGCTAAAAAACTCAAGATATGTATAAGGCCGAAGAGAAGAAGGATACTTATAGTATGGAAAAGTATCTGGTGGCCATAGTGGGTGTCGTCAGAGTTGTGTGGATAAAGCTGTAATATGGGCATCATTTTGTAAGAAATCTTGTCTTTGATCAGGAATCTTCAGAGGTGGAAGATTATGACATATTTGCTTCAGATGCTTGACAGTTTTGGTGTGTTCCTTGTTCCAAGATGGTGGATTCTTTTCCAAGAGCTTAGATAAGCTCGAAGTATAAACAAACACTTGTGGTATGAAATCTCGAATGTAATTAACAATTCTAAGGAATTGCTAAATCTGCTTAACAGTGAGATATTCATCTGGAAATTGCAATAATTCCTTTGTAATATGTGGTCTTGGCTGGTAGAATCCATCTTTAAATTGCATACCCAAGAATTCAATTTCTATAGTGCCAATAATGCTTTTCTAGGCCGAAAGCATAATGCCATACTGTTGAGTGAGATCCAATAATCTTTGCAAAAGGGTCGTATGTTCCTTATGGGTCTTTGAGAACAGTAAGATATCGTCAATGTAGATCAATGCACTATTGAGGATAGGCTCATAGATCTTTTTAATGGATTTATGAAACAGTGATGAAGCAACTTTAAGTTCAAATGGCATCACAGTCCATTGGTACTGAGTATTGGGAATGAAAAATGCAGACTTATAATATTCTTCGGGGTGAATACCCAATTGCCAAAATCCTGGTTTTAGATCAAACTTTGATAATATAACAACTTCCTTAAGAAAGAGTACCTGTGTACTGATTTTAGGCAAAGGAAACTTGTCATCCTATAGGAATGCATTCAAAGGTTTGTAGTCAATGACTAATCTTTTCTTTTCACGTTTCTGCTCTGAACGTTTATTGACATAGAACACTTGACAAGCCCAATCCGACTTTGTGGGATCGATAAGTCCTTGCTTCAAAAGAATTGCACAATCATCAAGTGCGAGCTTCAGATCATTAGGGTTCATCCTTGGATGTGTGGTTTTCGTAGGATTAATATCCTCATTCTTCTTAAATGGTAGACTTATGAAAAAATCAGCATTTTTCCACAGAGGATATAGGTGAGTAAACTATGCATGAGACTCTAGACAGTAGCTCAACAGTTTTTCTCAAAGACCAGTGTAATGTGCAGGAACTTGGGTTAGTTCAAACATATTTTTTATATCAGCATATGGAATGAAAAGGTTTCAATACCTGAGGCCTGTGGGTAGGATCTGCAAAAGTGATGCTTTACTGCAGGTATCCATACCAATCAGAATGTCTGGGCCTGGTAGATTGCTTCCAAGGATTTTAGTCCAAACTGTACACTGAGGAAAGAAGCGAATGCTGATCCGCCTTCTTGTTATCACCCCAATTTTGAATGTGCTACCATCAGCAGCAGTAAAATACTCATCATGAGAAGTCCATGCGTTAGATGATAAGATGTTGGGCTTCATGATTGTACGATTAGATCCAATATCCATAAATCCAATAGCCTTGATGGGCTTATTGTATTTATCTTGTTGAAACAACTGGATATGAACATAAGGTCGTTGTACTGGGGTACAATCTATCTTTAGACAAGTTTGCTGTAACATGTAGAGTGAATCGTCTGTAGGGATAGATGACTGAGATGATTCTTCATCAGAAGATGATACTGAGATAGCAAACTTGGTATCATTGTCCTCTTGAGATTGTTCCTCAATTAGTTCCTCAAAGTGGTTATCAGAATGAATTAGCAGAATAGATTTGATCTGCTGTAACAACTTGAGATCTTTCTTTGTTGCACGAGGACATGAATGAGCAAAGTGTCCTGATTGTCCACATAGAAAACATCGAGTTGGCTTCTGTCGATGTGAGGACATTTTGAAGAACCGCATGAATCTACGTTTAGTACTGTCTTTCTTCCTTTTGAAAGTTTGCTGCCAAAGCTTCACACCTTCCTTCTTCCTGTGGATCTTTCTCCTTTGGTAGACTTGAGAAGAATGAGCTTTCTTCTTACTATGACACTCACAAGACTTTTTATCTTTGCATTTGATCTGGAGATAAGGCTTCTTGCAAGCCTTTTTGAGAACTGGACCGCCTTTAATGATATTCTTGACCAAGGTATGCTGCTCACATAACTTATCAAGAGAAGCTAATGCAAGCTGATAGATTTCTCCAAGAGATATTGTTGACATGTCTAGTTCTAAAGAAACTATGGTCCTTGGTATGGTCATTTGTAGATCAACCCATGTACGGAATGTAACGGCCCAAATTAGGGGTTAGAAGTCATGAGTACAAATGACGACATTGGCATGCAGTCATGGCATTTTTCGGGTAGATTGGTAAAAATGAAACTTCGGATTTATTCGGACATATTCGGACA
>JAOQMQ010000005.1:11775832-11789441 GCA_027563845.1 Erythroxylum subrotundum | reverse complement strand
AGTTTTGAACTATGATAGCCAAAGCTCATTTTCAAGGGGATTTTATCACTTGTCTTAATCTTTTCATTTTCTATTTTGAAAAACCCAAAAATACTTTTTACATGCTTTTTACAATGCATTTTAGTTCATTAATATTTTCAAGATCGAGACCCCCTTCTTACTAATTTCGCTTGCATTTTATGACATATAGGCTAGCTTAGGTCTATTTTATTAGGTTCCGATTAAGTGAGACGACCCGAGGTTGCATCCTATATTGCAATCTTTGGAATTAAATTATTTTTGATTCGGCTTCCAAGGTTTGATCTTAAGATCGAACGACGGAGCCGCGATCAATGGTTTAGGTACAAGATGTGTTATATGTAAAATGTTGGAAGTTAAAAGTTGAAAAATGTAAGTGAAACATGTTCACTGAGTATGCTTCGATGTTTTAGCCATAACTTTTGCTCTAGTTATCCAAACAAGATGATTCTTAGTTTGGGTTAAATTAAAGGGTTAGGACTACAAATTGTTTACTGAAATCGAGTTTTAATCAGTGTCTAAGAATATCAATTTTCGGATGGAAGTTGAGCACAGAATATTGTTTTAGTCTAAGAAAAGTTCGAAAATATTTGGGGTATAACTTTTAGACTATGGAACCAAATTGAATGATTTTGATGTCATTAGAAAATTGAGACAATGAGGAACATTTTTCTAGAAGGAAGTTCTAGCAAATTCCTTCAATTACATGATCAGAAAAAGGTCTTGATTTTTAGAAGGAGTTAGGCAATGACTTAAATAAATTTTGAGGTCTTGATAGAGTAATTATTTTATTTTGTGGAGTTAATTAGCATGTTAATGTGAGTAAGATTAATTAGCATGTTAATGTGAGTAAGATTATATGACATAGGTTAATTGAATTATAATGTTAAGGTGGTAAGATTGCATGAGGGGCAAAATTGGCAAAGCACTTAAGCATTTAAGTTACACGGCACATAAGTAAGCGCAAAATGGAGATTGTTCAATCATTAATGGTATAAAGAGTGTCTTACATTTAGAAGAAGCAAAAAAATGTGAATGAAAGGAAAGAAAGAGAGAGAAGCACGAAAAAGAGAGAAAGAAGAGTAAAGAAAGAAGTGAGCTAGGGTTTAATTTTTCTAAGCCTTCAAGAATGATTTTGAAGTTGTTCAAGAAGGAAAAAAGGAAGAGGAGGATTAGAGCTCTCATTCAAGCCAAGAAACTCTCCATTTGGTGAAGAATCAAGGTAAGAGCAATTTTGATTTGTTGGATTTTTGGAAAGATTTTGGTTCTTGAAGCTTAGGAAATACATGGGTTTAAGTTCTCTAGGATCAATTTTAGTGAAAGTTGTACATCTAGAAGTATTCTTTCAAACCGTCCAAGAACGAACTTAATTAGACATCTATATGGAAAGTTATGTTAATTGCGCAAAGACAGGTACAATATGAATGAGGATTTAAACATGTTGGATTCTTATGGTCATAACTTCCTCATCCGACCTCCAAATGAAGTGATTCTTAAACCAATATATTTCTAACACATGTTGCTATCTCTCCACAAAAATTTGTGTCTTTTGGAGTTGATTTGAAAAATTTTGATAGAGAGAAAATGAGGGGTCAGTTGGGAGAGCATGATTGGGGTATGAACAGACTTTGGCTTTTTAAGCATATCTTGATCTATAGAGCTCCGTTTAAGTTGGTTCTTGCTTCAAAAAAAACTAGAGACTTAGAGCAAAAATTTCTTTGAAGAAGTCAAATTGTAATTTGGGTGATTGACTGGTGTGGGCGCACCACCTTTGTGAGATGTTGGCTAATGAGGGTTCTTTGAAATAACCCTACATGGGAACCCACTCACGTTTTATTATGACTCCGTGAATACGGAGTAATGAAGACGCTCATGCTTTATGACTCTAGAAGTTGAGCTCCGGAATCGGGGTCCATCACTTATGGTATCAAAGCAAGAGTTAGGTTCCGGAAACAAGTGGGATCCAACATGAGTGATATCAAAGCAAGAGTTGGGTTCCGGAAACAAGTGGGATCCAACATGAGTTGTATCAGAGCAAGAGTTGGGTTCCATAAACGGGATCCAACATGTTTGGTATCATGATTTAGCAAGCGTTAGACTCTGGAAACAAGCGGGGTCCAACACTGTTACCGAACTAGATTTAGACATTCGGAGTGTGTAGAGTTTCCTCTTTAGAAAAATTAATATTGTGAAGAGACTTAGCTTCGTATAACTTTGTGAGAAGATCTCATATCTCCTTGGTTGTTTTCTTTTTCCTCTACTCTTTGCAAAATATCACTGATAGACCGAGATGCAAATATGACACGGCTAATTTAACATCTCGTTACTCATGTTAAGGCTATAATAGTGTATTATGAGAAATTACTGAGAAACTAGAAAAATGCATACCATGCTTAAATTGAATATGGCATGCACATACACGAGAATATTGATTTTTGCACATTAATATGATTGTACATGCATTCATTGACATTTTCTAATTAGAATTGATTTTTAAATAGGAATCATCGATTATTTGTGTTGAAAATTTATTTGGTGAAAAGTATTATTATTTTGGAATTTTTGGTGAATTTTAGGAAATTTTTGAAATAAAATTTGGGGTATTTTAGAATAGGAAAAAATGTTGAAATTGGACCAATTTTAGTCTGGCACATGGACTAATTAAATATTGACAAATGGCTTACATGCATGGTGACAGGTGGCATTCTTATCTGGGTGACACGTGTATTACATGCAAAGAATACACGTAGATTATGTTTTGGTTAGGAAGGGAATACTATAGCTGTTATTCTTCACTGAAACACTCAACACCGAAATTCTCTTCGATGTTCTTCATCACCGAATATTGAAATGATTATTGATGATGTTTTAACTTTGTACATGAATTTATTCATGAGTGGTTTGAGAAGTGTAGTTTTGGTGATGAATGAATTAGATGAAAGATTTGTTAAATAGGAATTATCCAAAAAAGTATGAAATAGGTTCTGTTTTAGATATGCAAAAGTTCACGAAAGTTAATGTAGGAATATATATACTCTGTTCTGGTTTAGAGAAATACGTATATAGGTTGTTTCCACTGTTAATATGCGTGAATATGTGGAGTGTTTATATAAATGAACTAAAATGAGTTTGATAATAAGGAAAGAGGATTCGGTGAGATCTTAATATAGAAAGGAGTTAAATGAAGTGAAAGTGTAGATGAAAGTGAAAAGAAATGCATCAGATGAAAGATAGAAATGTGCAAAAAAATGGAAACATGCATGAATATATCAGTTTTTGGATTGGATATAAATCTTGGATTTTGGTCCATTTGTGTTGAGTTATATTGAAAGGGAAGTAGTATAGATGATATTTGTGTTAGCTGAATAAGATCGGAGTGTGAAATTTGAAAAACAAATGAAAGAAAGAAGGAAAGAAAAAGAAGAGATGTTCGGGGAAGAAGAGAAGAAAGCACGATCGTGCTTCTGCACGATTGTGATTTCTCTGGAGAAGATGAAGGCGCACGATCGTGACTTTCGAGTTTTCTGAAGAAAGATTATTTTTGAACATCTGTCATTCAATTTACTTTAACTCCTTCACCCGATATCTAAATGACTTGATTCTTGAACCAATAAACTCATATCACATTGTTCTTCATCTCTACCAAAAATTATACTCATCTGAAATGGATGGATTGTTGAATTTAAGATGAAAATGTTGAGGAGTACAGGAATATGATAACTAAGATGATTTCACTTAACATAGTTCGGTATTTTGACTATATTTTGATCAGTAGGTATCCAAATGGAATGATTATTGATTTAATTTGAACTAGAGACATATAGATACAGATTGTCTGAAGAGATTGAATTTTAATTCTGTCTCTGAAAATTATAGAATCTGATTTGAAGTTGAATACAGAGTACAATTATTTTTTAAGAACAGTCCAAAGTAAATTGGGCCTAACTTTTGGAATATTGAATCAAATTGTATGATCTTGGTGTCATTAGAAACTTAGAACATTAGAGAACAATTTTCTAGAAGAAATTGTTACCTAATTATATCAATTGCCTTATCGGAATGATCATGCAAGGTTGACCCGAAAGCATGTTGTTAGAAAAATCTGAAATGATTAAATGAGTTACGAAATTAGTTCACATTATTTTATTGTGGTCCAAACCCTAAGTACAAATGATATTTATGAGGGTTTTGATATATGAATGATATGGTGACAGGAATCACAATAAGATACCCGAGATTGTCATTGAACATGCATTGTGCATAATTTGTATACATAGATGTGCATAAAGGAAAACTTATACATTTGTGCAAAAATGTGATATATGAAAATGTGTTTGGTATTATATAGAGGAGCACATTGGACGCCAATCAGACATTGCCGGATCATTCAGGCAATAGCATATTAGAGCGTACTGTGAGTCAACCTAGATGATTTTTCTAGGATTGATTGAATTTGTTTAACTTCCAATTATTAATTGATTGTGACTTATTTATGAATTTCGGACTTAAGGTCCGAGGAGTTTAATATTTGGGAATGTATTGGAAGTGTTCTGATTGCTTTGAAATTCTGAATGATACGAGTATTCTCAACAAAAGTTGAATACTGGACTTAGGTCCGATGACTATGAGATTTCTGACTGTGCATCATATGTGATTGTTATACATGACATATTCTGTATTTGGTGCATTTCATAAAATGTATGCTCAGATAAAGGCGTTGTGACTGGATTAGCCAATATGAAAGCGCTTGCACTTAGAGCTTTGCTCCGTAATTTCTGTTTCTACACGTAGAGCTATGCTTCGTGATTCTGTTCTGACAGAGCCCAATGGGCCAGTATTTGTATCCGTATGTGAAAGGCACTCGGTCACAACAATAATAACAAATTTTGGAGTCTCATATGCTTTTGTATTTATATATATATCTGTTCTGAATTTGCGATGATAATATGTGCCATGATAATGTGAGTATTTAGATTATTCATGATCTGAATGAATATATGTTAAATTTGTGATTTTGTGTATTTGACCCGGGTGAAATCTGCAATGATGGTTCACTCATTGAGTTCGCAAAACTCAAAGTGGGCTCGATTTGATTAATGATTTCCGCATACATGTACATTGTTTTAAAGAAATAAAAATTTTATAATAAATTTTGACTGAATGATTGTTCTAGCATGCCACCTTTGCGGGGTACATAATCGGATCTCACTCAAGATGTCAGGCACGAGTCTTGCGAGAGTGGGGTGTTACACAACTAAAGATGGATTATACTGTCGTCCTCTTCCTCAAACTACTCACTCACCTCACTTAACAATCGCCACCTAGCCTATTGACTTTAGTCCAAAAACCTATATGTTTAGCTTAAATAAGACAGATGCACTTAAACTTTGGCAGACCAGACTTAGTCACCTACGAGAGTTTGTAGTACAATCTGTTTTGAAACTTTGTCATGTACCTTTTAATAATGGTATGTTTTTGGATTTTTGTGATGCTTGTCAGCTGGGAAAAAACCACACATTAACTTTTCAGTGTGAACAAAATAAAACCGCCTCTCCTCTATAACTCATACATGCAGATTTATGGGGTCCTGCACCCATAGCCTTAAAACAAGGCTTCATTTATTATCTGCAAATTCTAGATGATTTTTTGAGATATAATTGGATTTATCCGTTGAAAAACAAATTCCAAGCATTTGAGTTTTTCAAAAACTTCAAAGCAATGGCAAAAAAATAGTTTGATAAACCCATTAAAAGTGTTCAAATCGATTGGGGAGGTGAGTTTAGAGTTTTTACACCCTTCCTTACTTCTCTTGGTATCTTATTCCAACATCCATGTCCTCACACTCTCCAAACAAAATGGGAGGGTAGAGAGGAAACATAGAGACATTGTAGAGAAAGGCCTAACTCTTTTAGCACAAGCTTCTTTGCCATTGTCGTATTGGTGGGAAGCTTTTGAAACTTCTATCTATCTCATTAACCGACTTCCCACACCTGTATTGCATCAGCAAACACCTTTTTATAAGCTTTTGGTCATCACCTAGATGCCAACATACTAAAAACTTTTGGTTGTGCATGTTTTCCTCACCTAGACCGTACAATTAACATAAATTTAATTTTCATACTCGAAAATGTATTTTCTTAGGTTATAGTCCAAACCATAGAGGATTCAAGTGCTTGGATTCATCGGGAAAAATTTACATATCTCGAGATGTCATCTTCAATGATTTCGATTTTCCCTTTGCTAATGATCCTTTTTTCAACAGAGCCTTAGCTGAAAATACACCTATTACTTCAAAAATTTCCAGCAACTTGCAGGTGTTAAGACATTATAATTCATTTGAAGTGGCATCTCAAAGAGGTATTAACTCTACCCCTGTTTCTTTACAATCTCAAAAAGGTATTAACACCACCCCTGCTTCTTTACGTTGTCCACCCAATCGAAATCATACTTCCCATTCTGATTATTCTACCTCATAACTAGTACCTCTACCTGATCATATAGTTCTAGACATCTCTCATTCTTCGAATATACCTATAATGTCTCCTATAACAATCGAACCACCCAACATAGCTATTAACACCCCCCCCCCCCCCCATGATCACTCGTAGTAAAATAGGTATATACAAACCAAAAACCTACCTCATTAATCAACCCAAGCCTGAAGAACTTGAGCCAAATGGTGTGACTTAGGCACTGAAAATTTCTCAATGGCGACTGGCTCTTGAAAATGAATATACAGCTCTGACATCAAATTCTACCTGGGAGTCTTCTTGCTTTTTATTAATTAATTCTGATACTTCAATATGGTTCCAAAGTAGGTTTGGTCCAGATTATTAATTTTTCGTTTGTCTGTTTGGATGTTTAGTCCCAGTAGCCCCACTGCATTTATTTCAAGTGACAACTGGATGTCCACTCCCAGTTGCACTTGAGGGGGAGTGTTAGAGTATCCCATATTGACTAAACATGAAATTGTTAAATGGTTTATAAGTGATAAAGGCAACTATCCAAGTCACTAGTTCTAATTATTTTAGCAATGGTTGACCTAAGCCCAATTATTGTTAGTGGACACTACAATCTGCACATATTAAAAAAAATCTGATATCATGCAATATTGAGGCTAACATTTCCCTCCTATGTCTCCATAATGTTCTAGTCTTCTTTTTTCTAATGTTTTAAAAACCAGACCGGACATCGAACTGGTCGAAGGAAAGGTTTAAGGTTTAGAGGTCCAACCGGTAGTGAACTGCAATAAAATCGGTAGGTAATAAATAAGAAGTAAAACTTATAAGAATAAATAAAAATAAAATATTTTATTGAAATAAAAATACACCAATGTCTATTATTATATAATTAATTAAAAATAAATAAATATGAGTATAATATAAATATTAAAATAACAATAAAAATCAAAATTATATTTCTAAAAGAGGTTGTGTCTCATCATCGCCAAAACCTACAAATTCTTTAATACTATTTAAAGATTCGTAAACTACGCTTTCATTTAAAGTATTTGCATCAACTTCTTTTACTGTATTAAAATAAATTACAAATTAGTAATGTATGAAATTATTTTCAATTGTAAACTTGTAATACACTATAATTTTAACTTAAATATGATCAAAATAAGATATGAACTAACCATCAATAGATGTTCTTAATTAATTTGTTGTGACAAATGCGTTTTCTTCATAAATCGTCTTGACAAGGCTTTACTCTATTTAAATTTTTATGGTCAAATTTGAACAGTTTGCAAATGTTAGAATTCATTTAAATGCCTCAAAATATTAGAAATTAACTTGTAATATTTTATGAAATATTAGTTAAATTTGCACCTTTTTCCTATAGAAGAAATATTGACCAAGTTCTAGAGTTTGGCATTAATACCTGTATAACTATCTAGGTATGTATTCTTTCATATTTATTTATGAGCAATGAATATTTTGTGAAACTATAATTCATATAATAATTCGGAGTTTAATATGTTTATGTTTATAAGTTTCATCAATGTACTTCAAAATGAGTATTGGTGGAGGTGTTGTGTGTAACCAGAAGTAAGAGAGATAATGATTTTCAACTCAAATAAAATAGAGGATGTTGAAAAGAAGTATCTAACTGGAGCATTTTGTCGGTGGCAATGCGATTTATATAATGTTTCTCGCAAAATTATGATATTAATGGAAGATAATTATATTATGCTTATAGGCACTTATATTGTAATAAGTGATGGTGTCATTTGGTTTTCAGTGTGATCATAGTATAGTTCTTTTCTTTCTCCCTTATTTAGGAAGACAAAGCATCCAAAAAGAAATAAATATTATAAACTAATAATTTTGATGAATTTGGCTTATTAGTTAAGTGAAATGTTCTTCGCAATAATTCTATAAATGCGAAAGTTTTGATGAAAGAAAGGAAGGGGATTTTGCAAGGTTTAACAAATCAGACCGGACCGGACCGTTTGGTCCGACTGAAAAATGGTTGAACCGGCCGATTTTTATGCAGAGAGGTTATCAAGTGAAACCAAACCAGACCACTGACCGGTTCAAATTTTTTTCGGTTGGACCGAACGGTCTGATCCAGTTTTTAAAACCTTGCTTTTTTCTGTTAAGAGTCTTCCCTTTTTTTTCTATTTTTTCTAATATTTGTTCCCATAGAATCATCGTGTTGGTCCATAAAATGTGCAGTTATGTTCGAGCCCTATATAGATATTCACAAGGTGTCACAAAAGTTTGCTTTGGACTAGAATTTTTACCGCAAGTCGTGCCTACCTTCGTACGGCAATTCAACTTAGGTCTGCTTAAGCAAAATTCAGTCTTTTCATGTGAATGTCACCGAACAATTTCGTTAGCCCTCAAACACCTCACATGCACACAAGTGTTTAAAGTGTTTCTCTCTCACACAAAATAACACAAATGTATAATAGAGTAAATAAAGCAACAAGAGATATATATAGTCAAAGATAATCTTTCATTAACCCTCATCAAAATGTTAACAAAAGATACAAGTACCTCCTTCTCGAAGCACTTACAAGGAACTCCCTACTCAAAGTCCTTACAATGAGAACTCCTCCAAAAGCTCTCAACTCTCAAAGCTTTCTCCTCTAAGTGATTTCTCTCAATGAGTGAATAACTCAATGATTGAATGAATAGCTCTCAACCCTCATGAGCTAATTATAGGCTCCTTTTGCTTGGAAAGCAAGTTCAAAATCTTTAAGGATCTCCACAATCCTAGTTGATCCTATCAATTAAAGATTACACTGTATCACACCGGGAAGACATCCTCTTTCCCTTAGGACTCTTCTAATTGGCTACATTACATCATAATCTAATCAAATAAAGATTACATGCCAACTTAGAAGATTGCATCCATATCATTGAAGATCTCCACTATCTTCAAATGTTTCTCTCACATGGTCTTTATCGACTCTTAGATTTGATGAATCTCTAATGTGATCTTCAAGTTGATCTCGCCACGTTATCATGTGCCACATCACCCACAGTTGCCACGTCACTGCTAATGTGTTTTTCAAGTCACCAAAGCCTATTTGCACATAGGTCCATCAATGCACGTCTATGGATAAGTCCATCTTCTATGATCAAGTTCACTCATGGTGCAATCTCATCACTCTATGACTAAGTACAAGTCACAATCCGAGTTAGTATAAAACCTCGTATATTTTACATACCTTTGACCTGCCTCGTCAAAGTTAAATGGTTATGTGCCTTGTCACGCTCGCATGCCTTCGCGCGTCCTCACAGGGTCTCGCATGTCTTTGCACATTTTTGCGCACCGTCGGGTGTCGTATGACTTAGTTCGCCAACTCCATGCGGCCTCGCTTCCGAATCTCATGTCTCGTTGAAGATTTCTGTCATTGTGCGCCTATGTGTGCCCATGCGTATCGAATCTCGCCTACTCTCGAGATCTTTGCCGATACTTCCCGCATCCCTCGCTTACTTCGCAAGTTCCTCAGGTTTTGCTTGCCAACTCGCAAGACTTCGCCTTGTTCCCTCATCAACACGCCTTCCTTGTGCCGACCTGCGTGCCAAGGATTACTAAAGCTCGCCAACACTCGCATGATCCCGTAGTCTGAATTTAGGGGTCTAACATAAGGTGTCTTATAATGTTGGCGGTTGTGAGGTAAAGCCCATCTCTTTTGTTCGAAAATCAATATCTTTGATGAATGGTTATCCGTATTTCCTATATGCAACTTGTTTGGGGTTATTGCTGTCTAGAAACTTTTTTATTTAGGTATCTGTTGTAGTGAAAATTTAATTATTATTAGTTTTAGAATGCTCTTCATCAGAATCACATGTTCTAAAAATTTAAGATCAGGATAGACCATCCAATCATGCTGATCTATTGTTATGACTTTCTGGACGTGTTCAAGTTCTAAGTTGCTTGATTCTTTGATATACCAAGCAAGGCCCCCATGTTTTAATCATTTGCTTTATTTTGATCATGTATGGAATGTGGAACCTTTTGAGGATGTATTGTTCATAGAAAAGTTTGCATGTTTAGGAATCAAGGTTCCTTAGTCCTTGAAAGAATATAACATTGAATGGATTGCTTTCTAGCCTTTATCAAATCAGGCTCTGTTATTGATGAAGAAGTTGAACAAAGGGAAGTTACTAGATGCTCTAGAGAAAGACGAGGAGTTCAAAGTAAAGAGGGTGCTTGGCCAGGAAGTTCTCGATTTCTTTCTATTATGCAGCGTCTTCATATCATGATTGCTTCAACCAATAACATCCCTTGCTTAGTTTCATTGCAGTAATGAGATTTCATTAGAACTAGAAAGAGAGGATGCTTAGTTGTTTCAAAGTGATTAGTCATATTCATAAAATTAACCATTTTCTCTTGTAAATTGAGTAAAAACATATCTAGTATCGTTATGCAACAAAATAAATAACAACTGCTTGTATAGTACATTTTTGTTTACTTCTGCAGTGTCTATCAAGATAGCAGGATATTTAGTTGGTTTTGATGGTGGGGCTGCCTTGATAAGTGTTGTTATAAGAGGGAAGAATAAAGCAATCGAAAAAGTTTTATAATTATTCTGTTGGGCGAGAGATCTATCGGACTTGCTCCAGTGTGTTAGGCGTCCAAGGATAAATCCTTTATACTCCAGTATCATACTTAGAAGAGACGCAAGATACCTACAAGGGCCGCCAAGCCTTAGAGTTGATGCAATTAACTGCCTTCCCGTTGTAGCAACTCCATTTCAAATCCTATACTACCAAAAGAAGAAAGAATAAAAAGGAACAAAGGCACAGGTTTTAGGAGGAAATCACAAACAAATGATATCGCCATGTTTTTCCCTACATGGATTCGACCTATGAGATGGTTGCGTTTGTTTTGGAAGTAGGATATGCAGTGAAGGAGCGTTACACATCACAGAGGAAGTAGCCCAAGGCTTGATTCTATCATTCATGAGTATCCACGTAGGCTTTGTTTCTCTTACATCAGAAAGCGAGATAAAATTGGCTTTGTCACGTCAGTGTAAAATGCATCAAGTGGTTACTTATTCCTAGCAATATCAACGCTAGCATCACAGTAGGAGCTTAGTAGTGCTACCTAGACATAGTAAATCCGTTTTAGGTGTCCCTTCACATTGTTTGTTATGAATAGTTGCACCATATTGTGGTCATAATGACAGCAGCAGCAGGAGCACTACCTTAGCACGGTCAAGTTGTGGATTAACTATTAAGATAACAACTTGATTGAAGAAAGGTTCGACTGGATCGAGCGCGCGAGATTGGCGGAGAACTGCGTGTTGCAAGCCCCCGGTTTACCTGTTAGCACTCTCGTCGGCTGGACTAAACCAGCTCAGGGTTGGGTCAAACTGAATTCCGATAGAGCTGTTACGCCAGGAACCCTCATAACCACCGCCGGGGGCATTCTTAGAGACTGGCAGGGCCAGTGGTGTGGGGGCTTCCTCCACCACGTCGGGCGGGGCTCGTCTACTACTGCGGAACTCTGGGGCGTCCACTCAGGCCTTTCCCAGGCGTGAGCTTTGGGTTACTGCCGCATTATTGTTGAAGTGGACTCCCTCGAGGTCATCAACATCCTCTCTTCTTTTAGGGTAATGCTTACTGATGATTTTTTGTTGGTGGCAGGTACACGAGGACTTCTGAAGCGCGACTGGGAGGTCAATCTCCAGCACGTTTATCGCGAAGGTAACCAGTGTGCAGATCGGATGGCGTCCCTGGCAGTGGCGTTCAGTCCTGGCTTGCATCTCCTCACAGCTCCCCCGCTGTTCATTCAGGAGAAACTTTAACGCGACCAGCGTGGCGTTTTATACCGCAGAGCCCCGCGTTAATTAGGAGTGTTTTGGTTTTTGTTATCCTGTTGTTTTTCTCTTCCTTGTAGCAAAAAAAAAAAAAAAGGAAGAAAGGTTCCACTGGGTTGTAGTATTTCAGAATGCTGAGATCTTTTTCAGTCCTTTTTCCGTTTTTCATAATTTTCTTTCTGAGTTAGCTTGACATTGGGAAAGTTAGCCTTTTTATAGGTTTAGTACTGTAAGAGAAGTCGCAATTGGCGAAGTAATTTGATCCTCTTGTCCATGTGAAGACACATGTTTGCTGAGGATTTCGACTTATTCTGAAAATTTTGGACCATATCATGCATACGAAGTATAGGCTGATTTCATGTCAGCGAGGATTCATGGTGTTGTAGGACCAGGAAAGAACTGATCTAGCACTCGCTAGGTTATTAGGCTATTATCTAGTGTTTCAATGATCTTGATCATCAACTTTTCATTTGACTCAATTAAACTTGGAATATGTTAAGGATTCTGCATGGTTTTAAGGGTTCCATGAAGATTGGCAGCAAAAAGTATAGAATGGTGTTGTAAATCTTATGACCAAACTTGATTGACATGTTAGCTGATGATTCATTTATCATGATAAGGTAGCAAACTCGACAATAGGTTAAGAATTCTGTTCTATATCCTAAGATACACTTTAGTTCTTTTGCTAGTTTACTTCAGTTATGCTTTCCAGTGCAGGTTTCCAACCTTTATCATCGCTATATGACGTAACAACCTGGTTTACTCTCTGTTGACCTTGTAGCTGAGAAATCATATCGCCAACTGAAACTACCCCTTGTTTCAACATCTCTTGCAGTTCTTTCTTACTGATGACCAACTTAATCCTAACAACTTTGCTACCTTCATCTTCCTTCTCTGGAATTGAAAATCTCACTTTCTTCTTAATTTGGGGGGATGGTATTCCGACAGGTACGAGTTGGTACAATTGACCGCCAAGAAGCTTGGTGTCTGGATGGAGATGTTGGAGAGATTGAAGCGAACCGGATACTGCATGACCAGAAAAATCTGACAGGACTTGCTGAACTATGATCGGTGCTTTGTATTCAAGGATCTTCCCATCTGGTTTCATCACCCTGATGACATTTTCTTGCAGAACTAGGCAATTTCCCATGGCTTCTATTAGCGACTGCTTATGGAGGAAGGAGGAAAATAGGCTGCATAAATAAGTTCGTTCTATTATGTGTAAGAGTGGTTGGTATATCATTAGATATGCGATATTTATAGGAACTGGTTTACGAGGATGGCTAGGGATGGCAATTGTACCCGAAT
>JAOQMQ010000005.1:11760091-11774899 GCA_027563845.1 Erythroxylum subrotundum | reverse complement strand
TCTGCAGAGAGATGGGTCATCTTCATCATGAATACACTCTATTCAAGTTTCACCTTCTTGCTTTTTATTAATTAATTCTGATACTTCATCAAAGCAAGAAGAAACGTTTCTGGCTAGCTGAAAATGAATGTTAAGAGAAGAGAGAAAACCTGCAAAGAGCTTTTTCAGATCTTCACGGCCGGAGCGAGATTGTAAAACAGGGGCGACTACATATGTAGGATCTGGAAGAAAATAAACAACTTAGGAATCAAATCATATATACCAAAAGAAAAGAAAATGAAAACAAAAGGCAAAAACTCTTGAACAAATTCGGTTAAACCTTCTGGAGAGGAAGCCATATAATAAAGAGAACCAGTAAGAGCAGCTGTAATTACTGCTGCAAATCCCTGAGCGAAAGGGACAAATGGAGGCAGCACACCAGTCTGCACTTTGTGTAAATACTAACAAGGTTTAATAGAGAGGTACAGAGAAACACTAATGATAAAAAAAGAAGACTATTTATATAAACCGCATACCAGAGCAGCCATTCCTTTAGCATCTGATAGCAAATTGGTTCCCCTAAGGAATACCTCAGCCAGAGCTCCCTATGAAGAGGGAAAGGATTGATAGCATATGATCTTTTTTTCCAACAGTGCAATTGGTAAAGATATAGAATTAAGCACTTCAATCGTAATAAGATGATGGAGCCACTCCTACTGTGCTTATGCAATGAGTGGATGGAAAATGCTAGAATTGCTCTTAAGCAAGAGAGTAAGTGGCATATTTAACGAAGCAGGTTTCTAGTTCATAATAATATTAACCCAAAACATTCCACTTGCATGCTAAATAGAGAGTCTTCATATAAATGAGATGATCAACAACTCAAATAAAGGGTTTATTGAACTTCCCAAGAGTCCATAAAACATACAGTCTAAAACAATTAATAAAAGACTGAAACAAAATGATGGTTTGCATGCTCTGTAAATAGACATACAGTTAATGCCATCCAAGTTCATCACTGGCAACAAAACAACAGCAGCTCATGTCATGGCAATGTCAGAACTAGACCACACAGCAATACTACCATAGAGTTAAATGTTTGATGGTTCCATCATAAATGGTGGAGTTGTGAAAGCTTATAGATAAGTGTCCAACATCTAAATTGAATTCTTTCTGGTTAAAGAAACAGTTAAAGAGTTCCATGATGTATATCATACGACTCACATCCTAGAACACAGCACATACCTGAACAGCAGCCCGGTAGAAAAGCTCCTCCCCTACTGAGCTTGCAGCAACAATGAGTATAAACTGCAAAGATATATTGAAAGTGACGCAATTTACTCGATTATCCTTGCAGACATCTTAGGATTATTTCAGTGCAGAAAAGATTACCTGCCAAGGAGACATTCCATAAAAGAAGCTCCGAAGCTCTTCATCCTCAACGTCCCTGATGGCACGAGCATGGGGCGATAATTTCACAACTTCATCCTGCAACCAGATCAAAGTGACAAAGTCTAATACAAGAAACGAAAGGTAAAGCATATGAACATCTGTTTCCTTCCAAAGAACAAAGATTTACGAAATTGAAAAGGAAACACAAGTGTTGAACATACATCAAGTATGAAAAGAAGGGCCATAATAGGTGGAGCAGCATATCCAAGCCCTTGTAAAATGGCATCTAAACATGGATTGAACCCTCCCATGCTATCAATTCCAGTTATTGAACATATAAAACTTCCAGCCAAACCCATCGCTCCATAAATACCTGCAAGAAAAACCATCAAGCAACTTTCGTTCTCACTTCCCCCGTTAAGTTTACTTACAAAAATAATTACTTTCTTGTCTATCAGCGCTCAACCTTACCGATTCCGAAACTAAGTCTAACGACGGCGTCGATTTTCTCCCAAACAGGAAATTCTGTGACGTCGCTGCCAAAGCTCCGATCATATGTTGCCGCTTCCATGGCACTGCTTCCAGAAAAACTGCCATGTGTCCGCTCCCGCTCCTTCATCACTTCACCACTCCCTCTCTCCGTTGACGCTTTGACCACGTACCGCAGTATTTGAACTCCTCTCTTACTCTCTCTTCCTCCATCACTCACCCTCAGCCTCTTCCAGCCACCACTCAGTTTACCATCACCACACGAGGACAAAGCGTTCGTCGTCGCCGCCGCCGTTAGGTTCCCTGAAACTAACGTCAACTCCATTAACGGATGTTTTGGCTTTGGCCTTCTTCTACTAGGAGCATAGCGCACTCTGCCGTCTTTCTCTCCCTCTCTTTCTCTCTGTATTCTAAGTAAATAAACAGAAAATTAAATGAAGGATTTGTGATCGATGGATTTGATAAAGGAAATAATGTGACAGTTAGGAGCGAATAGGGAATGTGGTGTTTGTGATTCAGTGGGCTGGCTGGGGCTTTAGGGGATGGGGATATCGGCTGGACCAATGAAAAGGTGACACGTAGGAGATAACGTTGGCGGGGGCTTATCAAATTTTAGTTTAGTTGAGGTGCGTTGTTTCTTTTTTCACCTTATAATTGCGAAATCAGAGGTGAAAATGAAATAATAATAAGGGCAACAAAAACCAAAGAGAATTTTTAGTTCAACCGTATAAATATATAAATCATTAAATATAATTTGATATTATTTATTTATTTATTCTGTTCTTAGTTAAATAGGATGAAATGAAGTTACGATTTTGGAAACTGGTGGATTATTAATCAACTTGTAATTCCAAACTAAATCAATTTCGATAGCAGCATGCAATATTTACATTTTTAGGAAATATGCTTATAGTTTCTCATTTAAATATTTCTTTTATTTAATCCAAATTGCCTTTGAATATTTGATATTACTTGATTTGAAAATTTTTATCATATAAATAAGGGATTGTCATATAGTTTGATTGAGTTACAAATATGACATAAGAAACTAACCACTTAACATATATCTATGGATATACCTACGGGTTGTGGCTCAGTAGGTTGCACAGGCTAGACATGTAGGAAGAACTTTTGAGTTTGATCCTCACTAACTGTGACGAAGCTCCGATTCGAATTAGTCAGCCCAATAAGTTTGGATACCGGTAATGTAAACCTTAAAAAACATATATCTATAGATATGATACAGGTTTTTGAAGGTTTTGTAAGGCAATTCTTATGCACCAACGTAAATTCTGCTTTTAAGTTTTTTATCACTTGTCGTAGTAAGAAGGGCAAAAGATAGATATTTCTTTCCGTAGTTTAAAAATATATCTAATCTTTAATATTGTTTTTTAAAAAATCTCTTCTTTTAGACTTTAATTACAATTATAATAATGAAATACCTGTGATATAAACATACCAAATGTTACTAATATGGTAAGTCAATTATTCAACTAACTAATTAAATTAAATTAAATTAATAATTTAAAATAATTATAATAAATTATTAGTTTGAATCAAATTTCATTCATTCAGTTCAAATTTAAACATTGGGTTGAACTGCTATGTAATCAATATTTAATTAGTACAAATATGATATTTACGCCGTGCGTCTAAAAGAATAAATTTCTTTTGAAAAATTAAAAATTAAGAATAATTTTTTCAAAAATTTTAAAATTAAGAAATTTTAAAAAATAAACTACTTAAGCCTTGATAAGAATTTACTGATCCATTTTATATTATAAGCTTCTGAAAATTTAATACACACCTCATATGTAATGTGAAAATTATTCGAAAAACAATCTGTCAACAACTTACATTTTGTTTCCTTCTTTTGATTTTAATCACATATGTTTTAATTTATTCATAATAATCCTCTCAAACATGTCAATGGTTAACAAATATAAAAAGACTGTTTTCTTATCAAAGCATAATTCAAAACAAATAAAAAAGCTACTTCAACACTATCCACATTAAGAAACTTCAATATGTCCCTTAATGATACGTCTTAAGAGGTAACATTATTATCTATACTTAGGATTTAAATTGTAGCTCATTATCTTAATAATATTACTATAATAATGTTGTACCAGTCAGATTATGGTAAAATTTAATATGATCTGGTGCATTGGGAACTTAAAACGTCCCGTTATAGCTATAATGTATAGCCATCATATAAATATTGTCAAATTTAAAGAATTTAGAAAAGAGAAAAATGTAATCAAAGATAAAATAACATAAGAACTCTTGAATCACGAAATCAAACATTAAGCAATATTTCACATAAGTTTTGGATTTCATGTTTTCAATTTAATAGTGAAGAAGTGGTTACTAATTTTGATAGGAAAGAGAGATTTACTACAAAAATAAAAAACATGATGCATGTAAGCACTTAATTGTAAGCCAACGTTATTTTGTGTTAATTTAAATTTTACATTATTTTATATGATAAGACATAAAAAATAAAGATGTAAATTTAGTATATCATTATTATATTTTACATAATTATTAAAAAAATTAAAAAAAATATATAATATTATAAATTAAGTTTAAATTAAAAAAATTAGATCAATTTTATAAGTATAGACTTAAGACTTTAAAAAGTTTAGATTTAACTTTATCTAAATTCATTAAATTCATATGTAAATTCATTCTCGTTGTAATTTTAAAAAAATTAAAATTTTTGCATGCCTTTAGGTCATTTATCATATTTGCCTTCAAATTTTTGCATACATTTATGTCATTTATCATATTTGCCTTCGACAATCTCTTATTGTGTCCATCTAAATTTTATAGGCATCTTCTATCTTTATTCATATTTATATTTAGTTATTCAACAAGAGGAAAAGAAAAAATATGAGAATAATTTGATATAAAGTAGCTTTTAGTATCTTCTCATTTAATTAGGGTATACTAGAATAGCTTCGGAGGAAGTATTAAAGAAAATTTTTTTTTTTTTTGCAATCTAGTATGTATATGATAGGATAACGTTGAAAGAGGTATAGAAATAGGGACTGCAATGAGTTTAATTAAATTTGGGTTGCCTATTGTTCGAGCTTGACTTAATCTTTTTTTTTACCGAAACTAAAATAACATTATTTTAGTATTTTGTTAATATATTGAAGAACTTATAAATATTGAAATAACATGCTTTGCAGAGTTTATTTTGATCAAGTTAAATTAGCTTTTGCACTCATATTTGATCTGAAATTTGATCAATTCAAACCTAATATGTAAATTTTATGTCAAACTACCAAAACTTTCTAGAAGAGAAGATTTTACGTCTAATATAGTGATTGTCGGGAATTTTAGGTAAGGTGAGAGGGAAACAATCCAAATCCAGTAGAATCCAAAACTATAGTAGATCAATTGACAGACATAGGAATAGGGAGAAAGAATTGGAAAGAATGTATGAAAAATATGAAGATGAAGTGCAATTTGTGAGGGGCAGAGTAAGGAGGGAAGAAAGAGTGGAGAGAAAAGATAACAACATTAATGTCATAAAGATGAAAATTCCACCCTTCAAAGGTAGGAATAATGCTAAAGTGTACTTGGAATGGGAAAGAAAGATTGACATGATTTCTGCGTGTCACAACTATTCCGGAGATAAGAAAGTGAGATTGGGAGCAGTGGAATTCTCTGATTATACATTAGCTTGATCGGATGAATTGGTAAAGAATATAAGGAGGAATAGGGAACCATATATATCCACTTGGGAAGAAATGAAAACAGTGATGAAGAAGAGGTTTGTGCCACCTTATTACTATAGAGAGTGGCACCAGCAATTACATAAACTCATACAAGGAACTAGATTAGTAAAAGATTATCACAAAGAGATGGAGATACTATTGATTAAAGCTAACATAGAAGAGGAGGAAGAGGTGACAATGGTTCAATTCATGGTGGATTGAATAGGAAAATTGCTGATGTGGATGAGTTGCAACATTATATAGAGATGGAAGACTTAGTGAACATTGCCATTAAGGTGGAGAGACAGCAAAAACAAAGAAGGGCAGCCAAGCCTTTCTCAAATTTCAGCAGCAAATGGAATCCAAAATGGAGAAAAATGAAGATAAGAAAAGGGAGTACTATTCGAATTCCAAGGAGAAAGGCAATTAGTAAATAAAGGCAAGGAGAAAAGTACTTCAAGTCAAAAAGGTACTACTGATCCATCCTTTAAACCTTCTAAACATAGGGATATTAAGTGCTTTAAATATCAAGGGCGTGGTCATTATGAATCTGATAGTCTTAACAAGAAAACTATGTTTGTTAAGGGTAGTGATATTGTTTCTGAGTCTAATGATAGTAATGAGTTTGATGGTAGTGATTTAAGTATGCCACCTTTGGAAGATTGTTGGGTAGGTCATGACAATTTGATAGGCATGTTATATATGATGGGTATATGAATAGGTATTCTTTTATGTATAATGGGCAGAAAGTTACCCTTGCTCCTTTATCACCTAAAGAAGCATACTTTGAACAACTGAAAATTCAACAATCATCAAGCGGGGATTCAGATAGTGGGTGCAAAAGAAAGAAGAGAGAAAAGAGGTCATGAGAGAAAATAATAAAATTAAAGGCCCAATGGTAAGTGACTGCACAAGTGAGAAAAAGAAAGTGGAATGTGCAGGAGAGAAGAAGTTAGTGACTGAACATAAAGAAAAGAATGTGAAAAGTGAGTAAAGAGAAATTGAAATGAGTTAAAAAGTTAAGACACAATCATGTTTTTATGCAAAAGAGAGAGAGTTAAAAAGTGCATACTTAGGTAAGAGAGCTTTAATTTTGATTTGATTTAAGGAAACTTTATTTACTAACAATGACCTTCATCTAAATTTGCTTAGTGTATTTGTGACCTTGTTGCAAGATTATGATTATGTTTTTTCCTAAAAAGGTACCCTATGGATTACCACCTTTGAGAGGGATTGAGCACTAAATTAACTTGGTATCAAGAGTTTAAATTCCTAATCGTCCAGCTTACCGAAGCAATCTAGAGGAGACAAAAGAATTACAAAGGCAAGTAGATAAATTGCTTAAAAAAGGGTATGTGAGAGAGAGCATGAGTCCTTGTACTATACCAGTTCTTTTAGTGCCAAAGAAAGATGGAATTTGGAGGATGTGTGTGGACTGTAGAGTGATAAACAAGATCACTGTAAATTATCGTTGTCCTATTTCTAGATTAGATGATATGCTAGCTGAGTTGCATGGTGTTTGCATATTCACAAAATTTGATTTAAAAAGTGGTTATTATTATATTAGGATGAAAGAAGGTGATGAATGGAAAATCGCATTTAAGACCAAATATGAATTGTATGAGTGGTTGGTAATGCCTTTTGGCTTATCTAATGCACCAAGTACTTTCATGCTCTTAATGAATCATGTTTTTTTAGAATTCCTTCATAAATTTATAGTTGTTTACTTTGATGACATATTGATTTACAGTAAAAACTTAAATGAACATGTCATGCATGTTAAGGCTATTTTGGATGTGTTTAGAAAAGAGAAGTTGTATGCAAACCTTAAGAAGTGTTCTTTTCGCATGGATAAAGTTGTCTTCTTAGATTTTATAGTGAGTTCTAAGGGAGTTGAGGTTGACTCTGAATAGGTGAAAGCTATCTAAGAATGGTTGACACCTAAGTCAGTTAGTGAGGTTAGGAGTTTCCATGGCTTAGCAAGTTTTTATAGGCAATTTGTTAAAGATTTCTCTACTATTTTCGCTCCATTGAATGAAATCGTTAAGAAGAATAATGGTTTTAGATGGGAGAAAAAACAGGAAAATGCATTTAATACTTTAAAGGAAAAGTTATGTACTATACCCATTTTGCGTTTGCCTAATTTTTCTAAAACTTTTAAAAGTGAATGTGATGCTTCTGGGATTGGTATAGGGGCTATTTTGAAGCAGGAGAATCTTTTCATAGCATATTTCAGTGAGAAGTTGAGTGAATCAATTTTGAACTACTCCATTTATGATAAGGAGTTTTATACCTTGGTGAGAGCTCTTGAAGCTTAGGAACATTACTTGCTTCATAAAGAGTTCGTGATATATAATGATCATTAATCTCTCAATTTTCGTGAGATATAGTGATCATCAATCTCTCAGATACTTGAAAGGACAAGGAAAAATTGAGCAAAAGGCATGCAAGATGGGTGGAGTATCTTGAAACATTTTCGTAGGTGATTAAATACAAGCAAAGTAAGGAAAATGTTGTGATTGATGCATTATCAAAAAGGTACGCTTTGATTTATATGCTTACTTCTAAGTTACTCAGATTTGAAGATTTAAAATAGTTACATGTGGATGATGATGATTTTGGGAATGTATATTAAGCTTGTGAACATGTTGCATTTGATAAATTCTATAGACTTGAAGGATATCTTTTTAGGGGTAAACACTTTGCATTCCTGCATGTTCTATTAAAGAGTTGCTTGTTAGAGAATCACATAGTGGAGGGTTAATGGGGCATTTTGGTGAGCAAAAGACCTTAGACATGCTTAGAGAACATTTTTATTGGCCAAATATGAGAAGATATGGGGAAAGGGTTTGTAACAAGTGCATTACATGTAAACAATCTAAGTCTAGGTCTATGCCTTATAGTTTGTATACACCTTTACCTATACCTAGTGAACCTTGGATTGATATATCTATAAACTTTGTATTAGGTTTACCTAAGACTAGGAAAGGTAGAGATAGCATATTGTTGTTGTTGACAAATTTAGTGAAATGACTCACTTTATTGATTGCCAGAAAACAGATGGCGCAATAAACGTTACTGGTCTTTTCTTTAGGGAAGTGATGCGACTTTATAGTGTGCTAAGAACCATTATTTCAGATAGGAATGTTAAATTCCTAAGTCACTTTTGGAGAGTTTTATGAGGAAAGTTTGATACTAAACTTTTATTTTCTACTACATGTCATCTACAAACTGAGGTAGTTAATAGGATTTTAAGAACCATGTTGCATGCAATTGTTGGGAAGAACTTGAAAACTTGGGAAGATTGTTTGCCATTTATTGAGTTTACATATAATCGTTCTATATATTCTTCTACAAGTTATTCTCCATTTGAAGATCTATATAGTTTTAATCTATTAACTGTGTTGGATTTGATACCTTTACCTTTGACTGAGATTGTTAATTTAGATGACACGAAAAAGGCTGACTTGGTTAAAACAATACATGAGAAAGCGTGTGAACAGATTGAGAAAAAGAATCGCATGTCTACACAAAAAGCATATAAGGATAGAAAGCAAGTTCTCTTCAAACTAGGTGATTGGGTTTGGGGTATATGCGAAAAAGAAAGGTTTCCACAGTAAAGGAATTCAAAACGTAATGCAAAGGGGCGGACCATTCTAAGTGTTGAAACGCATCAATGACAATGCATACAAGATAGACTTGCTAGGTGAGTATAATATTAGTGTTGCTTTTAATGTTTCTGACTTATTTCCTTTTGACTTTAATTAAGATTCGATGACGAATCCTTTTAAAGAGGGAGGGGATGATGTGAGCACGACCATGGGACTTTGTAAGCGAAATGAGACCAAAGATGAGCTAGTAATGCTGGAAGGATCAATAATAAGATCAAAAGCTAAGAAATTCAAAGAAGTGCTTTAATCCTACGTGGGCCAAATTGTAGATGGCATGGAATCTCAAGAGACAATGAGGGCCAATGGAATCATAACTAATTAAGTTGGGCGGAATATGCAAGAAGACTTTCATTCTTGTTTAATTAATTATTTTAAGTTAAAAGCATAGTTTTGGGCAACCCACTACTTATGTTTTAGACTTTAGTTATTTTGGTAGGAGGACCATGTTTAAAGACCTTTTACATGTTAGTTATTTTGGTGGGAGGACCATCTTTAAAGACCTTTTACATGTTTAGGGTTTCTTTCTTTTCAAGGAGTATAAAGAGCTGATAATAAACATTGTTTAGGTTTTTTTAGATTGAATGAGTAACGAATTCTTTAAGGGAAGATTTTCTTGTTTTCTTCTATTGCAACAAGAATATAATTCTTATCAAGGTAATCACTTATGACGAATTTCTATTCTTGTTTTAAAATCAAACTTATTATATGTGTTTCCTTTCATATAATTGATTGAGGATTCATTAGGATTGGAGATTCTGTTTTGTTCATGTTCTATCCAAAGTGTCTGCTTAAGGGATTTGAGTTCTTTAGCTTTGGGATTTCACATCACCTTGATTCTAGTTCCTAAATTTTATAAAAGGTAAGGTCAAGGAGAAAATATATTAGCCACTGGCTTCTAGAGAAGAATTGTATTGTAGATCTTAAATTGGCAAGTTTTTTAAGTGCATGTCAATGGCTATTAGTGCTGTGAAATTTCTACTTTCATGTCATTTCTCAACCAACAGAGCTTGTCCACCATCTTTCCTTATCACCATTAGGTCACCCCACATTCTTTCATCTCTGCTAATTTGAGTTGTATATATGGTTTGTAAACCTTATGTTTCTGTTGAATATTTGTGTTCTATAAGTGAGGGAAATTGTGAATTCATTGGCTATATCAAAGTCTTCTTCTTTCGGTTTTTAAAGAAGAAAATCTCATACCTCATTTGGCATTAAAAACTTGTGTAATGTGAGATTTTTAAATTCATAGTCTGGTTGTAGGAAGATGTTGGTTCTTTTCCAAGTTTTGGTTATTGTAGTTGCTTTTCTTTTTTCAGTTGTTTGAGATTGGATTAACATGTTTCATATTTTGTTTTCCACCACATATTTTACTTCTCATATTTTCTAATTCTATTGACTTAAATTTTTTCTTTTTATGACCGAAGTTTCTTAGACTATACTTAATCTTTAAAGATCCAATGATCAATAAAAATTAATTGAACTAGAATCAAGTTTCTTTTGTTCCATTATTGTTTAAACAACTCTGTCCTATACTTGCAATTCTTCAAATCTCAATTACACATTCGTTGCTTAAGCTACAATACCTTTTCATTTTTGGCTGAAGAAACTGGGTGAGCATATATCATCTTTCTATTAAGTGTTGGCAAATCATGATTATAACAGGTTGCAAGCACAAAGCGCATTAGCAGGTTCAGAATCCGCTACCGTCGAAGTGAAGTATGCAGGTCCAATGAATGTAGCCAGGCATGTTCTCAAATCTGAAGTTGGTACAAAGGGTCTCTTCAAGGGCTTGATCCCTACAATGGCACGTGAAGTTTCTGGAAATGCGGCTATGTTTGGTGTCTATGAATTGCTAAAACAGTCACTAACAACAGGTGGCCAGGATACTTCTCAACTGGGAAGGGGTTTTTTGATGTTGGCTGGAAGTTTGGCTGGTAGCTCCTTTTGGTTATTAGTCTATCCAACCGATGTTATTAAGAGTGTAATTCAGGTAGATGATTTCAGAAATCCTGAGTACTCTGGATCCATTGATGCTTTCAGAAAGATCCTAGCCTCAGAGTCAGAGGGTGTTAAGGGTTTATACAAGGGATTTGGTCCTGCCATGGCACGCAGCGTTCCAGCTAATGCTGTGTGCTTTTTGGCATATGAGGTGACAAGATCCAGTCTGGGATGATATGATTATCAAATATTTGTTGATGGTCAAAGATCTGGTTGAACTTTCACCAATACCATCATCTTCAAACTTATCTCTAATCACCAAAACGAGCAGGTAAATTACAACGGAAGCAGGTTTTGTTTCAAGTTTCTTTGATTTTGATTTGATGGCTGAAAGAACCGTTTCACAGGCAACAGCATTCACGTACATGATTCAATTTTCTGTCTCCGCTAATGATTTTAACAGCTCCACCTTTTTCTTTTTTATTGATGGATATACTGGAGCACTGAGCCTTGATCCTCTTCCTTGGTTCAAGGTCGGACGAATATCCATCCAAAAATTGAAATTATATCAATTATGTAACTGTTCGGAAAATGGAGTGATTTTTCGTTTTTATTTTGGTAAAAAAATAAAAAATATGTTATATATATATGGTTTGAACTAGAAAATATATCATTAGACAAGTTTGTAATTATAAAGCATCTTTTAGTTTTCATTGTTTTCCAAACCAAATATATTAACAAGAAGACAGTGGTCATTTAATTTGTTTTATAAAGGAGAACAATTCCTCATCTAGCATATGTTAGAAAAGAGTTACTTTTAAGAAAATACAAATGATCTGAAGAAAGTGAACAGTAAAACATTTTGCGTCTACGTAGTCTTGCTCAAAGATGGAAATTGACCCAACTCGTGCTGGTGAAACTATTCCAGAAACGACGAAAACAGCTGGAAGTTGCAATCTTTTGTAGTTTATCCAAGTGATCAGCACAATGAATACCGTACTGATATTGATATTAGATTTATTTCTGGTACATATTGTACTGATATCAATTAATACTAAATATTATTTTAGATAATTTTTAAATTTATGAAATAGTTCATTAATTTTTTAAAAATTATAAAATAGTCCTTCAATATATTGTACTGTATACTTTATAATTTTATATCATCCTTATCTTTAAAAATCATATTATATAAATTTAAAATAACAACATTTAATTTATTTTTATTAACATTATTTTCACATATTTTACATATAAATAATAATCACAATTCATATGGAAAAAGATTATTTAATTATCATAAAATATATAATAAAAAACAATACAAAGTATTTAAAATATTACAATTTTTTATATAGTAAATAATAATTACATCAAATAAAAGAATAACAGAAATCAATTACTCTCTAATAATTACATTTTACAACAAGAGTTCATATCGAAGAACCATTAGAAGTGAAACATGAAACATGAAATAAAAATATTTGTAATTATATTGCATATATAGAATTTAACATGTACATCAAATATAACCGGAATTAAAAGAAAAGGAAAAACAAAAACATAGAAGTCCATCCATTCAATCGGATACTCGTTATAACTACATTGATCATAATTCTCATCTGATATCAAATCTTTATCATTGAGAGAAGCTTTATTACCATCATCTAAATTCATTACACCAAATGACATGTTGATACTTTCTCAAACAAGATCATCTTCCAAGTCACTCGCATCTATCAAACACAGTTCCTTAGAAACTTAATCCACCAAAAAATAAATATTATCAATGCAAATGGAATCTACCAAACTATTTGTTCTATTAAGAGTTCTAGTAAAAAATAAAATTAAGTTATTGAAAAATTATAAGAAATTATATCTAACTAAATAATAATAATAGCATACCTTTCTTGAAACTTTAAATTGTATCAAAAAAAGACTAAGTCATTCAACATTTTGTGCTCCAATCTATTCTATTTCTTGGAATGAATGAATTCAAATGTACTCCAATTCCTTTCACATCCTGTTGCACTCACATAGTGACTTAAAATTCGAATTAAAAACCCTTGCAATTCTAGAACACCATTTCCCAATTGGTCTCACCAAGAAATCGTAAGTCGTAGAACAACAACATTAGCATTACAAACAAAATAACTTGATAATTAATTTTCAACAAGTAACAAAAGAGAAAAAATATACCTAAATTAAGTTTGTCTCTTTAAAGAATAACAATTGGCATCTCAAAATTACCAAAAGCCTCTTTATAAATCTCCACTTGTGAGCTTAGGAGATCTTACATGATCTCATGAGCAACAATAATAGTTAATAACATTCCCCTATTATCTTCAACTTTCTTTGTAAAACTTGGTATAAAATAGACACTAGGATTTAAAAATATCTCAGCTGTAAACAATGAAGAGTAAAATTGCCTTTTCTATCTCTCATTGATGACTACAATATGAGTTATGTACAAAAAGAGCCTATTTTTCAAATTGACCTTGATTGCTTCCTTCGGCCTCTCCATGACATTATAAAAATAACTTATTGTTACATTTTCATCACTATCAGCCCAACGAAGTACCCTCACCAAAAGCTCACAAACTCATATGACAAATTGACATTAGGACCAAAATTTAGTATCTTCAAGGATAATTCTTGAAACCTCCAATCCAGCATTAGATGTTAGCCCCGAAATTTTTTTTTATGATTAAAGTATGATTAAAGTATGATTAGAGTAAATTAAAGCATGATTAGTATTAATTAAGTTGGTAATTAATTAAGTACGATAGCATTAATTAGCATATGAATTAAATGAATTAGAAAAAGGAATTTATGAAGTTAGATGAGATGAAATAAATGAGTTAGTTGAAGTTAATGTGTTAGTTGAGAATTGAATGAGTTAGAAGTGTTAGTTGGCATTAAGGGTTAAATGGGCTTTGAGCCCAAATTAACATGAAAAGAAGAAGAGAATAAAATGGGCTTGAGAAGTTGTCTTGCATTTAGAAGTATAAGAAGAAGGAAAGGAAGAATGAGATGAACTTGGGCTTTGGGCTTAAGTTAAATAAGTAAGTATATAAGGAAGGAGTTAGAAGAAGAGAATGAAGTGGCTTTCATTTGTAGAGTGAGAAACGAAATTTGAAAAGGAGAGAAGGGAGAGAGTTCGTGAGAGTGGGGAAGAAGAAGAAGAAAAGAAGAAGCTTGGTCTAGGTCATGCATTTTCCAAGAGATTTAGGAAGAGTTTCAAGAAAGTCCAAGGTATAAAAAGGTGGAGAATGTCTCAAGCTTCATTTTGATCCAAACAACTTCTTGGTTAAGTGAAGATTAAGGTAAGTCATGAAATCTAGTTTGAGTTTTGGTTGGGTTGTTGGTTGAGAAAGACTAGAAAATGGATGGGTTTAGTGATTCCCTTATCAATTTCATGAAAGAGTTCAAGTAGTTTTTCAATTGAGGTTGTGTTGACTTGGTTTTTGTTGTTCTTGAAGTTGAGCAAGAAAGAAGAATAGAGCAAGAGGAGGAGCATTCTTGAGCAAGATTTTAGCAAGTTTTAAGGTAGGTTCCATGTTTATCTTTATGTTAGTAAGATATGAATACTATATTAATTAATGAAATAA
>JAOQMQ010000005.1:11714198-11730319 GCA_027563845.1 Erythroxylum subrotundum | reverse complement strand
TTACTAAATAAAATAAATATCCGTGGGATGTTTGGTTTTGTTTGTTCTGTCTTGGGTGGCATCCATGTATCCTCCCAGGGGGTATTTGGGTGTTACAAGCTACCTCGTCTAAGGTTTTCAACTTCACAATCCTTTGATTGCCTTTAGGTTAAGCTGATACCATCCTTACTTCTATTTCTAAGCCTATGCTTAAAGTATGCCACAAGCTGCCTGATTTATTATACCTTAAAATAGGCATGTATTACGCAAACAAAACAAATACGTGTCCGCGAATTCGTTAATAGGTAATAGAAGCAGATGTGTTATCAATTATCATAAAGCAGATGAAAATGAATCTATTTCTGTCATATCAACTATTTCTTTCACTTTTATTTATTTGAAGATATCCTTTGGTGCAAAAGATCTAACGAATATAAAACCCTTAATCACATTGGTTCGTGCGCTACAGTTAAACAGGCTATCGTGGTCCGTGAGGTGTTGAATGTGTTCTGTATGGCGAGTGGGCAGCGGGCTAATCTTTCTAAGTCAAGAATTTTTTTTTCAAATTCTGTTTCTCGTGTTCGGAAGTCCCGGTTACAACAGTTGCTGGGAGTAGCGGTTACTTCGGCCTTGGGCAAGTATTTGGGTGTTCCGTTGTTGCATGGTCGTACTTCAATTGCTCTTTATTAGCATATTGTGAGTTCGGTGGAGACTAGGCTGGCTAATTGGTGTTCTACCTTTCTGAGTCCAGCTAAGAAGGAAGTGCTTATTAAGTCTTCTATTTCTTCGCTACCAGTTTCCACGATGCAAACGGTTTGGTTACCTTCCTCTGTTTGTGATACTGTAGATCGGTTAGCTCGTGATTTTTATTAGGGTTCCTCGTAAGAGAGGCGTAAATTGCATTTGGTTGGTTAGAATTGGCTTATTCGACCAAAGTTATTTGGTGGTCTTGCTTTAAAAAGTTCTAGATTGATGAGTGTTGCTTTGTTGGGTAAGTTGGGATGGAAATTATTTTTAAATGATTCTGCTTTGTGGGTAGAAGTGTTACGTTGGAAATATTGTAATGGTGGGTCTATCCCCTTTTTTGCTAAGGGTTTAGCTTCCAGTTTATGGAAGGGGGTAGATAAAAGTTTTAATTTGTTGTTTTCTCTTTCGGTTTGGAGGGTTGGAGATGGTTCTCAGATTAGTCTTTGGTTTGATACTTGGTGCTTGGGAGGTCCTTTAGTGGATCATATGGATGGTTTGACAATAGGGGAAGAACATTTTAAGGTAGCACATCTAATTAATGATGGTTCTTGGGATTTTTCGCGATTACGTTCTGTTATTCCGATTCATCTCAGGGAGGTTATTCAGGCCATCCCTTTGCCTTTATTTACTTCGGTGCAGGATACTATATCTTGGAGTTTTTCTTCGAATGGTGCCTATTCGGTTCGAGCAGCTTATAAAGCCCTTCTTTCAGAAGAGGTGTCTAATGTTTCAGTTTCGTCTATTTTTTCTTGGTTGCGGAAGGTGGCTGGTCCATCAAAATCGAAACATTTTTTGTGGTTCCTTGGGCACTCTTGTCTTCCGACAAATTCTTTGCGGTTCTCACGAGGTTTGACTACCTCTGATTTGTGTGGGGTGTGCTCTTTATATGCTGAATCTCCTTTGCATTTGTTGCGTGATTGTAATCGTGCAGTTGCATGGTGGCAGCAGTGGGATGTCCCTCCTGATTTTTTTTTTATTGCGGCAGATTTGGTCGATTGGCTAGCTTTAAATCTGCGTGCTCGTGCTATGGGTCCTTTTGGTTTTGCCTGGGCACATTGGTTTCTGACAGGTATTTGGTGGTTGTGGAAAGCTAGGAACTTATGGGTCTTTCAAAGGGAGTTTCTTTCTTTGGCAACTTTGAATTGTTGTGTCTTTAAAGTTGCCATGGATGTCTCTTTGACTTCGGTTTCACAACCGAAGCTCCAAGGTGTGAGGCGTTGGCTTGGTTGGACTGCTCCGCCTACTAGTTGGGTGAAGTTGAATTGTGAAGGCAGTTCTATTGTTAATCCTGGGCTGACCAGTAGTGGAGCGTTGTTACGTGATTCTTTTGGTCGTTGGCTAGGGAGTATTCGTTTCGAATTGGTGTTTTGACTATTTTGGTGGGGGAGTTATGGTTCATTTGCGATGGATTGATTTTTGCATGGGATCATGGTTTTCGATAGGTCATGATAGAATCGGATAGTTTGGAAACAGTGAGGATGGTGACTTCTGGTGTTATCTCTTCCCATCCCTTGTCTGTTCTGGTTGTGGATATTCAAGCATTACTTGCTAAGAATTGGCTTTGCTCTGTTAGGTATGTGTTTCGTGAAGATAATTTTGCAGCAGATTGTCTGGCTAAATTAGATCATGGCATTTCGTCAACTTTTCACGTTTGGGAGGAGATTCCTGACTCTCTCTTTTTGATTATCTGGGCCGATGCTTGTGGTATTTCTTTTCTGAGATAGTTTTCGTTTTCTCTTATTTATAACCAAAAACAAAAAAAGTCGAAAAAGCTGCAGGCAACAAATTTTCCGTGACGTTAAGCCACAATCATTTAGAGGCAGTTTAGAGGTCTGTCGCTTACTTGCACCAAAATCATTTTGTCCCTCATACACGTAGGTAATCGAGAACACAATTGATTAAGAACATCTTGTGGGAGTACCAAAAGCGTGATTTTGGTGGATCTATCAAGGATTGACGCAGAAGGCACTACCATAAAAACAGATGAGGAATACTTTTGTATTATCAGGAATTAATGGACGCAAGTTGCAGCACGAAGCTACTACTTTCTAGTGAACTAATTATTATCTCTAGCTAGTAATTAAAGCGTAAATAGGTTTTGTTAAAAGGGCAACTTTGCATCATTTTACGCACATTTCTATTCAACCGTTCTCGCAAATTTCCAAAATGCAATTCAAGCTTATAAGGTTGAAACAATAACGTCACTTCATTTATTAGTAGCTAAATCAACATTTTCGTTATTTAAATGGACGATTTTCATGTCAAGTTATCATAGAGCGAGTTCCAAGTTATGTGATTGAATATGCAGTTAATGCACTATGTGTCTGAGGAGCAAGGACTATAAGATCATGTTTTCACTCCATGCCAAAAGCATAAACATGCGTACTCAGTAATATGTCAGTAAGTATACTTAAAGACCTTACGAAACAAGTTCTTGCTTTGCCAAGAAAAATTTCATCGTATCACTTCCTATAGGCAATGGTTGTGATGATTTTGAATGGTAGATCGAAATACTTTCTCGAATTGTTGTCCCCTGTGATAAGATGCATGGACGTGAAAGATAATGGGCTATTTGTTGCATATAACTCTCCCCACTTACCAAAAACTCCTTTTCTATTTCTTCTTTCAATGGGAACAAAAATCAATTTGGTGGAGTGAGTGGAGGGACATGAATAACTTGATTGTCAATTTAGAACTTTTAAGCACTTGTATAACATTCAACAAAATCTATCTTCTTTTTAGTGGCCGAGTGATTTTTGGGTCTAAGAGATAAAGGGAAATAAGTTATTCACTGTTTTTTTTCAATGAAAATTGAATCCATTCACCCAACCATTAAGTTAAAAGTTTTTTTGGAGTAATATTCAAATCTATTATTCAGTAATTAGAATATTAAATTGATAGAATAATTTTTTCTTTGATTAAACCATATTTAATAATTTTGGTTGAATAATTATAGACAAATATCTTATATTGATTATTATTAAAATAATCCAATCTAACCTCCTATCCAAATTGATGACTTGAAAAAAAAGGGTGGGAGGTACTTTGATTGGATCATCATCCTATATTGGAAAGCAACTTGCCTCTTCTAGTAGGCAAAGGCCAAGTTAGTGAGGAGGAGGCAAGTTGCCAACTTGGATGTTATCATATTTCAAAAGAAGCAAAACTAGAAGAATTGGAGGAGGACATGTGAGTTTGAAGGATATGTTGTTTATTATTCGGTGTTTTGGGAGGAAAGTGGTGGCCACAACTCGAAGCAACGGATTTGAATATGAGCTAATGTGATTGTGATGCGTCAATCCGCTTAGTATCCTAAAGTTGAATTCGTGGATACCATCTCTTGGTTAATTTATGGGACGCATTTTCCATCCTCATCACTGACTACTACACTTTAATGAGCTGAGAATTTTATTTAAATAGTTATGATTTAAATCAAATTGTAGAAGAATCCAAGTGACAGATGATGACTTTATATCTACATAATAATTTCAAAGAAGAATCCAAGTGAGAAATCATAAACCATCTCAATTTAGAGAAAATTGGTTTGAATTTAACAAAACTTGCGTTTAATTTAGAAACAAAATATAACTTATCACTTCATTCTTGTGTTTGAAATTATATTGTATATCCCTGACTAAACTGAATGATTATGTATTCATTTTTATTCGTCAACTAGTTGGAAGCCAATGTATAAGCATTTCTGAATAGAGACTGACATGATCCATGAAGATGGACCATGTGTAACAGTAGCTCTAATTTTGTGATTCAGTATTAAAAATAAAAAGTAAATATTTGTGTGGAAAGTAGAAAGGTAATGTTGGTGTGAAGGATAATTAATTTAGGTTTTATCGTTTGGATTGAAGTCCACTCCATCTTTAGCATCTTATATATATATATATGCTTTGGTCTTTATTCTTAAAACAGATGACAAAAACTTCTTAACAATCTCAAAGAAATAATTCAACTGAGAGTTGGTTTTTTAACCCGAAAACAAAGCAAATCAAAGCTTCCACCATAAGTGTGCTTTTTCCTTTTATCTAAACCTCTTCCTACCTATGTGAGAATTTACATTCTGATGTAAGATCCTAAGAATGAAGTGATTCCATCATTCTCAGTATGCTATCCAAATGAAACTCGTAGGATATAGTTTATGTAGTACAACAAAATATTATTTATTTATTTTTACCTTAGTCAGTGATAATTTATTTTATCAGATTGATGAAGAATTTTTCTAAAAAAATTCCATCTATTAAGCTTCAATGCCCATATTGGAAGTTATGTAAATAATAGATTAGTAGTGCTTTATATGGTGATTCTTAGATTAATGGTTTTGTATATATTAGTCGACATTTTGACAAGGCTAATGAAGCTGAAGGCATTGAGAAATGAGTTAAAAAAGCTGAGTAGGAACTCAATTATGTCATAACAGAAGGAGAAAGCAAGGCATTAGAGGAGCTAAAGGAGTGTCAGAGGAGGCTAACCTTGAAGATGTGGAACTAAGGAAGGAGGAAGTTGAGTTGATTATGAAGTACAACCAAATTCTGTTGAGTATAAATACACTTCTAAGATAGAAATCTAGAATGAATTGGCTAAAAAAGGGAGAGACGTGTACTAACTATTATCAGGGTTCAATAGCAGCTAGAAGGAACAAGAATACAATTAAATTACTAGTAGACAATGTAAGTAGGAAGCACGAGGACCAGGAGGAAAAGAAAAGGATTACAATTGACTACTTCTACAAACAATGTGGGAATGAAACCCTAGTTAGGGCCCTTCCTAATGAGGTGATCTTAGGAATCAAGAAGGTTGATGATGATAGTAAGAGCCAATTGATTAGGGAAGTTACAAGGGAGGAGATTAGGGAGGTGGTGTTTTATATGAATCCAGATAAATCCCCTGGACCTGATAGATACAATGGAATATTTTTTTAAAAAACTAGGACATACTGGGAGAAGAGGTTGTAGGAGCAGTTAAAGAAATTTCCCAAAAAATAGCAATTCTTAAGGGTGGAATAAGACATATATAAGTCTAGTTCCCAAGCATAGCAATGCAGAAAGATCGGAGCATTTTAGACCTATAGCTTGCTACAGCTTCTTATACAAGATAATTACAAAGATTTTGGCCAGTAGAATGAGATCAAGTTTAGTGAAAATAGTTAGCCCTAAGCAAAATGCATTTTTAAAGGGGAGGCCAGTAAGCACCAATATTCTCCTATAGTAGGAGTTACTGCAAAGGTATAACTCTAAGAGGAGAATGGATAATTGCATAGTCAAAGTTGATTTAGCCAAGGTTTATAATTTAGTTAGCTGGGATTTCCTCTTCAATATGATGAAAGTTGTATATTTTCCAAATTTGTTCAGGGAATGGGGAGAGGAGTGTGTTATCACAACCTCAATGGCCATCTTGGTGAATGAAGAACCCACTAAATTAATAAAAGTGAGGATGGGCCTTAGGCAAGGGGACCCTTTCTCTCCTTACCTGGCTTTTTTTTCCTGTATGGAAGCCCCAACTATACTCCTAGCAAGCAAGAAAAGTACAAACCATGAATTCTAGTTCCACCATAAATGAAAAGGTATGAAGTTGACCCACCTAGCTTTTGCAGATGACCTGATTTATTTTGCAAGGCAAAGAGAAACTTCATAAATATACTCTTGCATTCCTTAGAGGAGTTCCATAATATGTCTGGTCTGTTGTATAACCCCAACAAGAGCTACTATTACCTATCAAACAACTCTAGCAATGGCCCTTTCTCTCCTTACCTGTTTTTTCTCTGTATGGAAGTCATAACTATACTCCTAGCAAACAAGAAAAGCAAAAACCATGAATTCTAGTTCCACCAAAAATGCAAAGGTATGAAGTTGACCCACCTAGCTTTTGCGGATGACTTGATTTATTTTGCAAGGCAGAGAGAAACATCATAAATATACTCTTGCATTTCTTAGAGGAGTTCTATAATATGTTTGGTCTGTTGTATAACCCTAAGAAGAGCTACTATTACCTATCAAACAACTCTAGCAATGAAGCAGCTAATAAAGCAAGAGAAATGGGGATGAAGCAAGGAAAATTACCATTCAAGTACCTTGAAGTACCAATCTCTCAACGAAGAGTTAGTGCAACTGATTGCAAATCAATGCTAAACTCTATACATGGAAGGATTAAACAATGGAGGAATAGGTTCTTTATTTATAGAGGCAGGCTCCTTCTAATACAATCAATCCTAAGTAACATCACAAACTACTGGCTCAGTCATCTTCCTATACCCAAAATCATACTCAAGGAAGTGGACAAAAGACTACAGGATTTTTTATGGAATGGATCAGATCAAGGAAGATATAGTGAAGATTAGTTGGAGGAAAATTTGTAGACTAAAAGAGCAAGTGGTATTGGGATTACAATATTCAAGGGAGCTTAATAAAGCATGTCTAGCTAAGAATCTATGGTGGATGTGTAGCAAAAAGGAGGACTTATGGGTGAAATTGATCTATAATGTGATCATAAAA
Organism: Erythroxylum subrotundum; assembly: GCA_027563845.1. Lineage (NCBI taxonomy): Eukaryota > Viridiplantae > Streptophyta > Magnoliopsida > Malpighiales > Erythroxylaceae > Erythroxylum > Erythroxylum subrotundum. The sequence continues at coordinate 11,723,093 of JAOQMQ010000005.1, read as the reverse complement.
AATGAAAGCATTTAGACATTGAAGATAAAGTAGGACATGTTGGGGATCCTTAAGGAAATCTTAAGCACAAGACAGTGGATGCAAAGCTTGGTGCTCCATGAAATGGGGGATAGTAATAAAACTCTTTATTGGTTTGATTACTAGCATTGCAGGGGACCTCTATACAAGGTTGAGAAGTTACAACAATTAAGAAGACTAGTGAATTCCAACACTAAAGTGAACAATTTTATAGAAAATAACCAGTGGATTTGGCCTTTCCATAGTAGTAGGGGGGATGATCTCATCCTAAACCAAGCACCAAGATGACAACAGGGGAAACAAGACAAAATCCAGTGGACGACTTAAAATCATGTAAGTTTAATATGAAAAATTGCAAACTCTTTATGCAGAATGATCAACAAACTAGAGTGAATTGGGATGCACTAGTTTGGGATAAAGATATTAGACCTACACATTCATTTATCTTTTGGTTGGGGGGGTGGGGGGGTGGGGGAGTACCTACGAAGGAAAAACTTAAGTTTAACATTAGTTCTTTGAATTATGAGCTGTGTTGTGTGGAACTGGAGTGTTTGGAACACATTATGATAAAGTGTATCTATACAAGGAAGATTTAAAGAGGGTTGCAAGCAACTCTAAACCTTATTATTCAATTGATTTATGGGAGGAAACTATCAGTTGGTTAGTGAAAGTGCAGTGAGAAACTAGGCAGATTACAAAGCACTTAAGATAAGTTGGGCTTCAATGGTTTACCAAGTTTGGAAAGAAAGGAATTATAGGATTTTCATACCACAAAGTAGAATTGTGGAGCAGATTTTTCAAGAGGTGACACTTCATACCCAACTCAACCTGCTAGCGAGGGAAATTACAGATAACCTAACTAATAGCATGAGGGGGAGATGGGCATTGGACTAAGCTGATCACAGGGACCCTTATGACCTCGTAATCTAGTTATTTTGTGTTATACTAGTATTTTTGCGTACTTGGTTATGTAAATAACTATTTATTAATGAAATCTATTAATTTAAAAAAAGAGAGAGTAGGTTTTATAAATGGCAAAGAAAAGGCCCCTAATGTTGATTCTCCAAAATATGATACTTAGTTGTCAAAGGACTAGATGGTTATGTCATGGATTCTCAATTCTATAGAGCATAACATTGCTGAGATTTTTTGTGAATGTGAATCCTCTCGAGAGCTTTGGGAGGTTGCTCGAGTTATATATGGCAACCAAAACACTTTTGCATGACTTTTTTAGATTCAATAAGAAATTACTAATCTCTAGCAAGAAGGAAAACCCTTTATTAGTATATTGGGCAAATTAAAGGCTTATGGAACAAATTGAAAGTATATTGACCACACAATTGATTTAGTTATTGTAAAGAAACAAATTAAAGAAGATCGAGTTTTCCAGTTACTGGCAAGTCTTGATTCTGATTATGAAGATTTTAAAAGTCATATTCTAATGAATTCTGACTTTCATCCTTAAAGAGTGTTTACGCTTTTATACAACCCGAAGAAGTTCACAAGAAAACTATGTAGTGTGATGCTACCTCTAGTGCTTTAGATACTCATGCTTACCTTGCTCATCAACAATCTAATAAGGAAACTTATAAAGGAAAGCCACCAGACTTGAAGTGTGACTATTATCATGTATTTGGACACACAATGGATTGTTGTTGGAGTCTCCATCCATAACTAAAATACAAATCATGCAAAAATGATGATCAAAGATGTATTGAGCCTGCTGCACTTTCAAGCAAATTTGTTGGAATCTTAGCTGATGACAGCACTGGAAACATTTAAGGTATTATGAATCCCTTTATGATTGCATTAAAAATTAATACTTTGCATGATTTAAGGGTTGTAGACTCTGGTTCCATCGATCATATGTCTAACAAGCTTGTTAATATTTGTCCTTTCTTCTCAGTTGTGTTAGTAGCAATTGAAAAAAAATTCCTATTAAGGGTAATGGTAAAATCAAACTTGTTTCTGACCCTATAAAATATGATGTTCTCTATGTTCCTTCTTTTCCTTTTCAATTATTATTTGTTCACAAACTGATACAAACTCTTAATTGTGAAGTCATATTTACTCCTTATAAGGTTGTGTTTAGGACCGAATCACCAAAAAGATGATTGGTGAAGGATTTCACTTAAGTGGGCTTTACTATTTTCATCCTAATTATCAGGTTTCTAAGAGCTTCCAAGCTTTTCCATCTACCGTTAATAAACACTCCTTGTGGAATTGTCATTTAGCTCATCCATCAGAGCCTTTTTTTTCAAATATTATTCTTGCTTTGTCTAAGAAACTCATTATTGTGATGTGTGTCATTTTTCTAAGTCTTCTATACTCCCTTTTAATAATTCATTGTCTCAAACTACTAAGGTTTTGAATTAGTAGAATTTAATGTATGTCTCTATATATGGTTTCAAATATTTTTTTAACCTTTCTTGATGATTTTTCTAAGGTTACTAGGGATTATCTTTTGAAATCAAAAGGTGAAGTTTTAATTATTTCAAGGATTTCCATATGATAATTGCTAATCAATTTTTTGTTCATATCAAAATCCTTTGAACTGATAATGGCACAAATATACATTTTATAACATGAAAAATTAATTAACTTCTAATGGAATATTACATCAAAGTAGCTATATTGATACACCTCAACAAAATGGGGTTACTGAATGAAAAAAAAAAGAGTTTGTTGGAAGAAACTTGAGCAATCATGTTTCAAATAAATATTCCAAAATGTTGCTTACTGCCGCTTATCTTGTTAACCGAATAACAAGTCCAGTATTGGATTTTAAATGTCCCCTTGAAGTGTTACAGGGAAAAAGGCCTAATATATCTTATTTAAAGATTTTCAATTGCACTAAGTGACTAATGCCTTAGATGTGCTTAAATGTTGATTCATTTGATCAACTACACTCAGTGACTAATTCCTTAGAAATGCTTAGGATACTCATTTTAGCTCATATTTGATTTTAGGTACATTTCAGAAGCGAAAGAGCTAAAGTGAGTCAAAAGCACTACATTTGAGTTTTATGAAGATTCATAATCCTTTGTCTTCAAGAAGCAATAAAAAGAGGATTAAAAGCAAGAGAAGACAATTAAATGCCAAGAAAGGTGAGACATATGCGAGAAATACAAAGAAGAAGAAGATTAAAGCAAGAAGAAGACAATAAAATGAAAAGAAATGAAGAATGAACCATTAAAATGTCTCACGACCATGCTGGAAAAGTTACACAGCCGAGAGTGTGTGTCATGGCTGTGTAACAAGATGCATGGGCGTGGGATAGTGATTCCATAAACCAAAGATGATGCAAGGTGACCAGTTGCTTCTCACACCAATGCCCAGGCATTCTCATTCCAGCCAGCTCCCATGCATTCTTTTCACAGAGACAGCCAGCCTATGCATGTTTCTTGACAACCCTTGCTTTCTCACGGTGATGCCATGCCATGTTTCTTTGTTGTCAGCCATCCATGCATGTTTCTAGCTCCCATGCCATGCACAGCCACTGCCAAGCTTCTCATAGCCATGAGAAACTAGTTATGGGTGTGACATGTTAAGTCACAGCCGTGAGGTGCCCTCATATATGAGAAGGGCCAGGTGTCCTATAATTTACCAGTTGTCCCTCGGTTAAACCTATTTTTATTCTATAAAGGAAAATGTTAAATGACGGCAGAAAGAGGGGATATTGAGGACATAACCTAGTCGACAGTGTTTTCTCTGATTTCTTTCTTTGGTTCTTCTTCGTTCTTCAGCACCGATAGTGGCGATGGAGAGGATGGTCGACAGTAAGAGCTTCAATAATGGAAGGTTAACTTCCCGACGCTAGTTCAATAGGGATATCGAAAGCAAGCCACGGTTAAGCTATTTCATCCTATTAACGTTGTAATCTCTTTTCAAATTCTCGTGTTGTTTGTGTTGATTGAATCGGGTTTTGGATAGATGATCTGAATATATTATTTTGATTGTTCTATTTCGAACCTATTGCTATATATTGAATATAATCTGTAATTGTTACATTTAATGTTTGTTATTAGCATCTAATGATCCCGTATCGTTAGGAACAACATAACTTAGGTTAGATAACATAAACGTGTGAGGTTACTACTTATATTGATCGTTTTCCACTTCATAATGCTGCTGCCAAATTGAATATAAAGATCGTATCTTAGGATATTCGATAGTAAGGTTTAATTAACGATTGTATCTTAATTAAACATAACTTAAGGTAAAGCCAGGATTATCAGAGCGTACTGTTAGTCTTGGATCAATAGTCCGAAGAGAGGTGTAAAGACGTTAAGATGATGAAATATGCTTGATCGTGTTTAGGTCAAGATTGACCCTAAAATCAGACATTTCTTATATTCGACACTTTAATCATTTTTGATTGCTTATTTAATTCGTTTTTGATATTTTACTTTTAGTTTATTTTCTAAATTGCTAAAAATCCCAAAACCCCCCATTTATATTTTCCTTGCATCAATTAATTTCGTTACGAAAATTAACCGAACATTCCCCATGGATTTGATCCCGACTCATCCTGTGGTATGTGTTATTTAACACATACCACAGGCATAAAAATTAGACAGAAATCAAATAAAGAGCTTTATAACCTAACATAAAACACACAGAAAATTAATGAAATCCTAAACCAAAACTTAAAAATAATCAAATTAATATAATTAAATCAAATAAAAAATATCATAATTCTTAAGTTATCTCCTAAGTAGCACTTATTTAACGTCTTTAGCTCGACATACGTAAGCATGATCTAAGGTGATTTAGTTAAAAGAGACCTACAAAACATCTGAAATTGAATCATCAAATATATTACTAGAATAATCAACATCAACAAGTTAAAGGAAATGATTCATGACATCAGATATTTTAAATTAGACCTCTTTGTCTCCAAACCTAAATACTTACTTGCCCTTACTAACATCAATAATAGACTTATCAGTGGAAAAAAAAGGGTCGACTAAGAACTAAAGGTACTGCTATATCTTCCATTATATCAAAAATTACAAAATCAATTGAGAAGATAAACTTAATAACCTTAGCAAGTATATCCTCAATAATACCTATAAGATACTTTAGCGATATGTCTGCAAATTGTAAACTTATCTTAGTAGCTTTTGGTTCACCTAATCCCAGTTTCTTAAACAGTGAATAAGAAATCACATTAATACTATCCCCTCTTTTATTTCTAAGCTACCAATTTGACAAGGGATAGTAAAACTCCCTGAATCTTTAAGCTTCTTTGGTAGCTTGCTCTGAAGAATGCCAAGTATATTCCATTCAGCATCACAGTTGCCAACTTCTCTATCTTCCTCTTGTTTGCTAACATCTCCTTCAAAAATTTCAAATACTTCGATATTTATGTAAGAGCCTAAACATAGGGTAAGTTAATATGGATTTATTTAAATAATTTAAAGAACTTACCAAACTACTCATTTGTGTGATTTTTCTTCACTTTGGTAGGATAAGGGATGATAGGCTAAAATTCCCCAAATTTTGGAAGGCTCTCTTTACCTTTAGCTTTTCTTTGACTCATGATGTCACTCTCTTTCTTATCTTGGGTTTTTTTTGTTCAGAGTACCCCTAGCTGTTGTATCTATCATTTGCCCCGTCATTTGATTTAGCTTATTATAGAAGGTTTGATTTTGCATCCGTAATGGTAGACTATGATATAGGCATTTCCTTAACATCTCTTTGAAACTCTCCCATGTATCATATAATATCTCTTAGTCAATCTGGGTATAAGAGGAGAAATCATTCCTTAGTTTGGCAGTTTTAGCTGGTAGGAAGTACTTTAATAAAAACTTCTCTACCATTTGGTCCCAAGTGCTAACGGATGACCTGGGTAGAGAAGCTAACTATTGCTTTGCCTTGCCCCTTAATGAGGATCTTATCGCATTGTCATTAGCACCATTGATCTTAAAGATGTCACAAATCTAAAAAAGTTTGCTATATATGCATTGAGGTTCTCATCTTATAGCCTATCAAACTAGAAAGATTGTTACACCATTTGAATGATACTCAATTTTTTCTCAGAATTATTAGTGGTAACAGTAGGTCTCACAATGTCAGACTCCATTCCCGTCAAGTCCTATTTAGCAAATTGAACATGGTCCTTGGTTGATATGTCATAGTTTCTGATTCTTCAATATCAATCTAACTTTCCAAGTACTGTATTTATCGATCTAAAACGAACTCTCTTAGCAGGGTCCTTTGAAGATTTCTACGAGTTGTCTTCTTAATCTCAGGATCTTCATCAACTAAGTGAGATGGATACCTCAGGTCATAAACTAACCCCAAGACATGTAGAAGTGAGAAACCAACAAGTTAACAAAATAGTTTACAACTTAAAACCAAAAAGGTAAAAAGAAATAAGACAAGAACTAATGGTTAGATTAATAAAAATTGGGTGTTCCTAATATTTTAGTTCCTAGCAATAAAACCAAAAGCGTAATATGTAATTTTATGTTTTAAACCAAAAGTGAATAGTGTATTGATAGCTAGCACTAACAAGTACAGATAGGTCCCACAAGGACTATAAGTACTAGTAATAACCTCTTTTTTATTATCTAGCTGAAAACTAGGATGATGGTATAGTTAAAATTAAAATAAACTAAAATTTAACAAAATAATGAATCAAAACATAGTAACACTAAGATTAGTCATTGTCAAATAAGTAGCACCTAGGTAATAAACCCCCGAAGATTTCTCAAGTATAAACCCATTATTATAAAATTAAATTATTGATAATTGGATTGTAGAAATTCCTATCTTATATTAATATCTCTATGAAGATTATTAATAACTAATCCTTAATTGATTAATTTAAACATCTTTCTAGTTAAATCCTTTAAGAATGTATCACCTAATTCGTGAATTCCACTATTAGGTTTGACCCTAATCTAGGAGATTTATGTCATAATTCCACTATTAGGTTTGACCTTAATTTAGAGGATTTATGTTGACCTTTCTTTAGGTTTGCATGCAAATCTTTCTAATTATGGTAGATCTATTCATATAAAAGGATTCATAAATCTCAATTACATGAAATCATACATTAAACTAATATCCCAAATTATATTAATTTAAGAATAAAAATGTATAACTGAATCACAATGAATCAATCAATCAAATTGCATTAAACAATAAAACAAATCACAATATTCATCCCAACTTAGGGTACATCCTACCTAGGCACTACACAAACTTAGTTTATAAAAATAGGAAAAAAAACATCAAAAGTTTAGAAGAATAATTAAAAAGAAAAGAATCTATAAAATATATATCCCATTTTCTCTAATGTAATCCTTTTGAAACTTTGATGAAAGGCTATTCTTTATCAAATCTATGAAGTAATCTTCATACTTTTATTGTCCTAAGTTCATAATTGAGTCTCCAACTCCAACTTTTGTGACTAACTTTGACTATAATTGTTTTCCCTTCGTCTCCTCTTCATAATTTCCTTTTGTAACGGAAAATTAGGGTTTTTAGAATATACATGATCAGTCACACAGTCATGTGAGTGATTGTGGGTCTTGAAACAACTTAAAATTGTAACTTTATACATTTTTAGAAGTTACACAGGTATAGGACATGGCCGTGTTGTAGGAAAATCCCGGTGCGTGCATCACATACACACGGTGCGGAAAAAAAAATTATTTCGGGACTTTCCCGATGTCCAGGATCTATGTGTCTATACAAAGAAGTACCATAATTATCAAATCACAACGACCAAAAGAGATCGTCTCTAACAGTATCCACGCAGAGGTCAGAGAATCTAACCGAATCAAACTCTTTGATCCGAAAATAGCTAGAATAAAGAAGAGAGTGCTAGCTCTTACCTTATTCTTGGAGAGGACAAGGTGAAGGAGAGGAGAAGATGATGAAGCTTGAAGTAGACGATGGAGAGGAGAGCTTCGGATGACTCTTCTTTTCAAACTTGATTTTTTAAACTTCTTCAAAGCTATCTAATTAACTCACGACCATCATCCTTTAGTCTTTTATTGCCATTTGTCTTTAAAGCAATTAAAGACATTTAATGCTACTTTATCTTCTATTGCCATTTGTCTTTAAAGTAATTAAAGACATTTAATGCTACTTTATCTTCTCCTTTCCACGTTAGTCTTATATATATATATGTATATATATATGTACATATATAACTGGACCACCTCAGCATATATATATATATATATACATATATGTATATATATGCTGAGGTGGTCCAGTTACACTGGGGTCGATCCTACCGGGTCCCGGTATGGAAAAACACCAGAGACCTGTTTCAGCAATATCGATGTCGCGATCTCATCGGGACATATCCCGATCTCATCGGGATCCATTTGGTTCTATTGCTCTCCATTATATGGATTTCTATCCAAAACTATTTTATGAATTCTCCGAGTCACTCTTATGCGTGTGACCCATTAGGTTCCCGGTCATGTTGGCCACTTAGATTAACACTTAATCCAAGCTAGTCATGAGTGGTGTCTAGCAACACATCATGACCCCCAATTGACCGGAAAGTAATTGGTTTGACGAATGAACCCTATGCTCACCACGAACCATATCACGAACTCTCCCATAGACAATTACTGTGCAATTCATCCTTTCACCATACTATACCTCACTTGGTTATGAGTATGGGAAAAGTGTCAACTTTTACTAGACTGACTACATCAAATCTAGTCCAAGTAATATCAATTCTCGTCTTGGGACTCATTACTTTATATGTCAATGAAGACATTCTTCATGACACAAGTACTCCGGCTAGAGATTTCCAAGTAATGACCCTGACAAGAGGCCATGGGTATCATCTTCTGCTATCACAGAAGTGGTGAATCCTCTATTGGCTACTCAATTACCTTC